>PVLA01007039.1:0-112262 GCA_004027455.1 Hydrochoerus hydrochaeris | reverse complement strand
TGGGTGATGGATGGATGATGGGTGGGTGATGGGTGGGTGATGGGTGGGTGATGGATGGATGATGGGTGGGTAGATGGTGTGAGGATGACTGGGTGGTGGAAGGAGGACAGAAGAATGGACAGGTGGGTGGATGGATGGGTGAGGATGGATGGAGTGATGCGGGGATGGGTAACTGTGGATAGACAGTGGATGGGTGTATAGTAGACAGGTGGATGAATAAATGGGTGGATGGGATGTGGATGGATGGATGAATGAGGAGAAAGATGGGTAAATGTATAGGTGGATGAGTGGCTGTGGAGGACTGATGGGTGGGTAGATGGACAGGTGGGAGGACAGATGGATGAACGGATGGCTGGGTGATGGGTAACTCTATAGTTAGAAGCTGAACTGCTAGACAGACAGGCAGCCGAATGGGTGAGTGGATAGACGGATAGATTGATAGGTAAGTGGGTGGACAGGTGTGTGGGTAGAAGGGTGGGTAAGTGGAGACCTCACCGATCGAACAGAGCATTTGGTTATAGACCTGTGAGGATCCCCTGGCCCCTGAGAACTTCCTGCCTGGCGCTACTATCAAAAGAAAAAAGCGGTGCCATTGTGGCCACATACGCATGTACTCCCAGCACTCTACGAGAAACAGCCAGGAAGACCACGAGTTCAAGCCCAACCTGGGCAACTTTACAGTGTTTTATTTTGCTTTTGTTTTTGTTTGAGCCAGGGTCTCACTATGTATGCTGGCTCTGAACTCACTATGCAGCCCAGGCTGGCCTCAAACTAAAGACAATCCTCCTGTCTCAGCCTCCCGAGTGCCAGGATTACAGGTGCAATTTTACAGCTTAACAAGAGCCTGTCTCAAAATAAAAAAGGCTGGGCTGGAGCTCAGTGCCGAGATCCACATCCATAAGCCAGTACCACAAAATAAATACTGAAAGAAGCAACACGAGCCTCCCTCTCATCAGCCTCTCTTTGCACGGGATGCCCCACCCGATGCCTCCGCCCATGGTTCTCTCTTTTCTCCTTCTGTTCTACGTTCAATGCGTATTTCTGCTGTGCATGCATGGGGCAGGGTACAGGTCAAGGGTGCTCTTGGGAGCTTTTTATGTTTTCAGACATGGAAATCAGGGCTGAGAAAAGCGAAGCATTCCTTCGCTCTCAGTAAAGATGAGGCAGAGCTGTACTCTCAGCACACACAAGGCTAAGGCAGGAGGGTTGTGAGTTCAAACCCAGCCTGGGCTCCATAGCGAGACCCTGTTTTAAAAATAAATAAATAAAAGGTGAGTCAGTTATTTTCCCTGAGCTCAGAGCGGCCCAAGGAAACGTCCCCCGGCTTCCTCACCTTGGCCTGCCCTGTAGTGCCCGCCGCCCCATCTGATGGAGGTGGCATAGGGTGGCCACACAGATCCCCAGCAGAGCTTTTCAGCAAAGTCTCCTGCCTTCCTTGGGCTCCTGATCCCACCTGGCAAAACTGCTCTTGGAGCTCCTTTCCCAAGGGCCCCTTGCACTGTCCCCGTAAGTAAGTGACCGTGGAAGTGACCCACTCACGAGAGCCACAGACCTGGATAGGGAATGAAGGAACCCAGGATGTGTGCTTCCCGGGCTACGTGTCTTACCACAGAACAGCTGGCATTTTGAAGAAATAAATGCTTGTGAGGGGCCAGGGATTTAGCTCAGTGGCATAAGCACCTGCCTTGCAAGCATGCAGTTGTGAGTTCGATCCCTGGTACCAAAAAAAGAAAAGAAAGAAAGAAAGAAAGAAAGAAAGAAAGAAAGAAAGAAAGAAAGTCTGTTTCTCTTCCCCATCCTTCCGTCCAGAGAGCTGTCAGAGGCACCTAAAATGACACACGTGTCTCTCCCTGGGTCCCTCCTAAGCACAGAACTCTGCAGGGGAAGAGAAGGGGTGTCGCAGGTAGGTGCCCATCCCCTAGAGGATTATACTGGTAAGAACAATGATAATAGCTAGGTGTGTGTGTGTGTGTGTGTGTGTGTGTGTGTGTGTGCATGCGTGCACGCGCACGCGTGTGCACATGTGCTCAGGGCAGGGGTCCAATCTTGGCCTTATCCATGCTCACCCCTGAGCCTCTGTCCTTTCAATTTCCTTTGAGACAGGATCTTAGCAGTTTGCCTCAGCCTTGAATTGGAAAACTTCCTGCTTCGGCCTCCCAGAAAGGCTGGGATTATTTTGCCATTAAGGCCAGCTACACACTTATTTTGTGCACAACTGTCCAGGCCTTGGTTCCTTGGCCCCTTCCAGAATCCTCAGCAAGAGCCTATCAGGGCGGGGCGCCCACTGTTGGGGGGCAGTGAAGCCCTCTGCAGCCCGGCTGGGCCCTGCTTCCTCCGGCTACAGGGTGCCCCGCGCAGGCCGCCGGCTCCTGCTCATTCCTCTGTTTCAGCGCCGGCTGCTGTTTGCGGTCTCCCCTCCCCCAGCCCTTCCCAGGCAAGCGTCCGTTTCTGTCGTTTTTTTCTTTTCTTTTTTTTTGTGTGTGGCTCAATTCTAGAATTGATCTCATCAACATAACCGTAATGACTGGCTTGCTATCCATCTGCCCTCAGCGCCCGAGGGCGAGGGTGGCCAGGAGGCCCTTGGTGCCCGGGACAGCGCCTGGCCCCAGCTGCTTCAGGGACTCCAAAGAGCAGGGGACAGAGCCCTGGCGCCTCGCCTGGTTCCAGGCGGTTTGTGAACCCCTACAGGGTGAAAGTGCCTTGAAGGGGTGAGGGGAAGTCCCTCCAGCCCAGAGCAAGGTGGGGGGGCAGCACCCAGCCCGCACAGTACCCGGCAGTGCGGCCGCCCCTTAGAGGAGGAAGTGGAGGGCTGGGGCAGGGCACAAAGCACTCCCAAGGGAAGCCGGCATCCCAGAGCCAGAAGGGCGCTGAGCAAGACACCAACTCCCAGCCTGGCGCAGGAAATTCAGGGGCTTCCCCACAGCTGGCAACCCCGGCCCCCAATACCCTTGGTGGACTATGCGATGGTGCCGCAGACAGCTCGGGGGGAGCTGGGGACTTTTTGCCCTCCTGGGTGCTGTTCTCGGCCCCCTCAGGCAGGGTCCTCGGGAGGGGCCTCTCTGGGTCACTTTCAGCCACAGCTGGGTCCCAGGTAGCAGATGAACCATCTGGCTGCCTGCAGCTCAAGCCTCCTGCTAGGGTCGGACATGCTTTGGGGTCCCCCAAAGGTCGTTGTATTGGGAGCTGGGTTCCCAGTGCGGTGAAGCGGGAGCTGATGGGAGTCAGATCTGGAAGCAGAGCTCCGGGCTGTCTCATGGCAGCGATGCCAGCTGGGTCCTCGTGACTTCAGCCCCTGGAGGAACGTGAGATTGGCTGCTCAGGGCCAGGGCCGGGCCAGGCAGCCGGAAGTTCACCCTGTGGAGCCAGGAGCTGACATTAGGGTTCCCTGCTGCCCACAACGCTTACTCCTCCTGGGCCCTGGCCAAGGGGCACTGAACAGGTCAGACCCCTGCCTGCAGGCACCCCCGACAGGATTCCAGCGAGTGGGCCGGCCAGGCACCCACTAAGCCTGGACAGAAACTCAGCCAGGGCACTGAGACCAGGAGGACTCCTGCTCCTAACGGTGCCGTCCGTGGGCACCTGCTGTGTGCCCAGCCCTTGTTCAGACATTCAGTCCTCACGCCAAGACTTCAAGTCAGGATCGCTGTCCCCACTTTAATGGATGAACAAAGTGGGGCTCAGAGGCATTAAGTAACTTGCCCATGATCTGAGAGGGGCAGGGCTGGACTTCAGTTCCAGTGTCACCTGGCTCTCAAGCCGCAGCTGCCTTCTCTTCCTCCCTTAGGCGCCTGGCACCCTGGCTTTTCTTCAGGAGAAATCACCAGGTCCCAGCACTGGGACAGAGCACAAGAGAGAAGGTGACATCATGGGTCTTTCCCCGGAGCCTCAAGGGATGTGTGGTGGGTGCCACCTCCCATGGCCTCAGCACTGGCCACACTGCTGGTCACCCGTCGTGGTAGGGATACTCGCTCTGTCCTCTGGCTCCCAGGTCGGGGCTGAGCCCAGGTGGGCCTCTGGCCAGTGACTTCCCCCAGTGTGACCCCAGCATCACCTCCCTAAACCAGGTGGGGCTGGAGCTGTGCTCTGCTGGGTCCCCCTAGGGGATACCCCGGGCCACGGCCTCTCCAGGGCTGAGCCTGGTAGCTGGGCTTCCCAAGGTCCCCTATTCATTTCTCCCACCACTTGGAGAGACAGAAGAGGAGGGGACTGGAGAGGGAAAGAGACTTGAGCACCAGGACAATGACACTGCCGACGGGGGGCGGGGGGGGGACTGAGGGTCCCCATGAGGGAGTCACCGGCCCCCACCGCACTTCCCTGCCTGGGAGGGTGGTTATACGTGGCAGTTGTGCGTGGCGGTGAGTCACTTAGCCACTCAGGAAACCTAGGACCAGTATTAATCACGGTCTCAGAGTCACGGCGCCAGAAGGAAGAACAAACCTTCGGTTGCAGGGACTTCGTGAGAGGCCCGGGCGAGGGGGCCGAGCTGGAGGGGAGGCTCAGTCCTCCACGAAGCGCCCTTCGGGGGACCTGTGCTGGGCCCCGCGGGGAACTGAGGTTGGGGTCTGCTGACTGCACAAATACACAAGAAGCCACCCGGACGGGGGCACTGTCACGCTCAGCATTCGTGGAAGACAGTCGTGTGGGCTGCTCGGTGGTATGATGTGCTTAGCAGGTTCCACCTGGTGCCACACACACACACACACTCAAACTCACACACAGACACATTCACACCCACCAATGCAAAGAATGAATCAAAGGGACTTGAAAGGTACCTGGCCCAATAGTCCTGCCAAGAGATCATTTTTATCTATTTTACTATTTTTATTTTTATTTTTGCAGTACAGGGAATTTAACCCAGGGCCTTTATATTGAGCTACATCCCCAACCCTTTGCTTTAAAAAGAGAGGAAAATTAAATTTTGAGACAGGGTCTTATCCAGGCTGGGTTCAAACTTGCAATTCTCCTGCCTCAGCCTCCCAGAGCACCAGGTGCGATATGTACCACCATGTCCAGCTGCAGAGAAAACAGATGCGCAGAGGAGTAACCTGCTCAGAGAGCCACAGTGCAAGACCCAGTCCCTGGCTGCAGGCTAGGGCTGCCTGCCCTCCTGGACGGTGCCTGTCCTTGCTGTGACTGTCACGCTTGCGAATACTTCGGCTCAGAGGTCAAGACTCTGGTGCTGGGAGCGGATCTCGGCCCCCAGAGCCCGTGTGTGGAGGGCTCTCCCCTCAACCCCAGTGTCTCCTGATTTCCACCGCACTTTTCCCCGCCAGCGCTGGCAGCCAAGCCGGGAGGCTCCCAAGGCCTGGAGGATCTGAGGGGCCCAAGGACGCCCCACTCTCCAACTACCCAGCCCTGCAGGCTCCCAGAAAGGCTCCCAGAAGCACAGAGGCCGGAGGACGCAGCCTGAGCAGCGAGGGCACTGTCCACAGACGTGCGCCTGAGTCACTGATTTGGATGGAGGCACCAAATGTAAATCATTTCTTGGGAAACGCTTACTCACATGGGCTGCTTTCTGAAGACCCCTGGGAGACAGCAGGACCCAGAGGCATTGATGGCAGTGCAGTGGGTGGCTCATGCCAGTCCCAAGGGTGTCTAGGAAACAGCCTCAGGCCTGAGATTCCACCTTGGCCGAGAAGCCCCGGGCAGGCACCTAACCGTGGTCCTGTTGCATCCCACACGGGACTCCTTTCCGTTCCTGGTGTCACCAAGACTGTACCTGCCACGGGGCCTTGGGTACTGGCTGGTCCCACTGCCTGAAATCCTGACCTCCACTCCTCAGAAGGCTGCTTCTCCAAGAAAATGTCCTTGGTGATGGGCATATGCGTCACCTCAGCCAGGGGGTAGAGGGTGATCTACGCCAAACCCCATGAGACCCACGGCTCTAAACATGTCGTGTTTCTTGTGTGCTAGTGATAGTTCAACAGGCTGAGTGTGCTGGTGCACACCTGAAATCCCAGCACTCAAGAGGCTGAGGTGGGAGGATCACCAAGAGTTCAAGGCCAGCCAGGATTGCACAGCGAGACCCTGTCTCAAAAAAAAAAAAACAACCTCGATAAAGCTGTAGAACACTTTGTGTGTGTGTTTGGTACTGAAGAGTTAACACAGTCTTTGCCCAAGCTACTTTCCCAACCCTTTTTAAATTTTTTAAGCCAAGGTCACACTAAGCTGTTAAATTGCCCAAGCTGGACTGCCCAAGTGTGAGACCCTCCTGCCTCTGCCTCCCAGAGTGCCGGGATACAGGTGTGTACCAAAATGTCTGGCTGTGTAAGAACAAAGCTTACAAATGTTGCCTTTCTCATCCTGGGCCTTTCCTGACTACACCGCTGAAGGAATCCTTTCACCCCGTTGGTCCACTGCAAGGGACCCTCCTCCACCTGAAATTGTGGTCACCTGAGTGCTTAGTTTTCCCTGAAGGATGGAGCTCCTGGGAGCAGGAACTGCATCTGTCCTGCCCACTGTCCCAGCGCGAACGGGCTTGGCTGGGTATTGCCTGGGTGGCTGAATGACCGAGGACAAGGGTCCTGGGGGGGCGGCAGACTGGGGCTCCCTGTGTGGCATCCTGGGGGAGGGGCCACTGCTGGGAAACGAAACTCAACCAAGCCGCTGTCTGCGCCATCACCAACGTCACTGCGCAGGGGGGACCCTGCATCCATGCATAGAAGATTCCTGCGGGGCTCCCCGGCTCAGCCCCAAAGTGTGGCGCGTGGGTCATTCCGGCCCAGGAGCGCCGTCCTTCCAGGTGAGGGATGGGAGGCCTGGGGGCCACTGTGGCCTGAAGTTCTGGGGCATGAAATCCTGGAGACTTGGGGAAACTGAGGCATAGACACCATTCAGGCCTCAGCTGGGATCTGAACCTCGTGGGGTGACCCCTGGTGACAGGGAAGAAGGTCTGGGCTGAAAAAATCTCAATGGTTACCATGTGTCACCCACAGCGAGTCATTACGATTTAACCAGTTTCTGGGTTACATCAGATGCGGCCCAGAAAGCGAGAAGAGGCCCACTGGAGGGTGAGGCCCACTGGAGAGCGGGGTGCCTGGCAAGGCGGGGAGCTCGGCCAGGTCCCTCCCACGGGAGCTGCTGTCCTCCCGCTGTCCTCTCGAGACAGCGTCTCGTGAGCCTGTAGCAGCCAAAACAAGCAGGTTGAGGGACATTTCTTTGCTCAGTCTAGAGTGTGCCATGTGAATGTCTGTGCTCACTCAGTCATTCAACAAGCACTTCAGGCACATGGGCACCAGTGGACAAGTGTGGGGGAGACTCAAGGGAACAAGCAGCTGAATCCCAGCCTCAGCGGCTTCCTGTCTACCAGAGGAGACAGGCGATGAAAACAATAAAGGAGGGGAGGGGAGAGGAGAGGAGGGGAGAGGAGAGGAGAGGAGAGGAGAGGAGAGGAGAGAGAGGAGAGGAGAGGAGAAGGGAGGGGGCATTAAAAGGGGCTCAAGAGAAAAAGAAGGGGAAAGTGGGGTGCACTGGGGAGGGGTACACAGCCTACTAAAATGGCCCAAAGGCTGGGAGTGTCTTGCAGTTGTAGAGTTAGTATCCAAACCTAGTGACTTAATTAAATAAAATGGTCAGGAGCAGCCTCAGCTGGAAAGGGCTCTGGAGCAGAGACATGGAGAGGAGAGAGGGAGCCGGCACGTGGGACAGAGAGGGCTGCTAGGCCGTGGGCTCAGCTGTGCAAAGGCCCTGGGGTGGCAGGGAGCAGGCCCAGGGTGGTGGGGAATGAGGGAGAGAAGGTGAGGGCCGTGTCTGAGGCTGTGGCCCCTCCCCTCTGCGATGGAGCCGGTTAGGGACCGGAACAGAGGAGGGGGCTGTGTGGCTTCCAGGATCCTTGCATGGGGTGATCGGCAGGAGCCAGGTCCTGAGTACAGCGGGGGGCACAACTGATATGGCTGTGGAAGGATGGGGGACAGGGAGGGGTGAGGCAGCCAGCCCAGGGCCAGGGCAGCACCAAGACTGCGGTGGGTGGGGTGGTCAGGGAGCGCTTCTCGGAGGAGGGGGCCTCTGCGCCGAGGCCTTGGGGAACAGGCAGGCTGCAGCAGAGAGCAGCGCTGCCGGGAAGCCCTGGAAGAGGACCGGCAGGGGGACTTCCAGCGGCCCCAGGGGCCCTCGAGCTGCCGAGCGAGCCACAGAGGAGGCCGGCGAGGCGCAGGCCGGCCGGGCTGCTGAGTCAGCGCCGGGAAGGAAGGTGGCCAGCTGCCAGCAGCAGCCCAATCAGATCTAGAGCGGGAGACGGGGAGCAGTGAGCCGCGGCTGAGTCATCTCGGCCCGGCTGCACCGCCTTGTGGGGCTCCAGCTCCCCTCCGCTCCCTGCCCTGAGGGGCCCCGATTTCAGAATGACCAGGTCAGGCGCGGGGCCGCAGGCTCGGGACGCCCAGCCGCAGCTGCCGCGGTTACTCAAGCAGAAATCCGTCCCCGCCCTCGTGGTGACTGCCTGATGCTTCAAAACAGAAGCCTGTCGTGGGAGTATCCAGTTATTGGTATTTATTTACGTGTATTTTCTGTTACCAGACATTGGATCCAGAGCTTCCCCACTGAGTTATGGCTCCTTTTTATTTTATTTTATTATTTTGAAACAAGGTCTTGCTGAATAGTTCAGTCACTCAGACTGGACTGCATTTGTGACCCTCCTGCCTCAGCCTACAGAGTAGCTAGGGTTACAGGTGTACACTACCACCATGCCCACTGCCTGCAGCTGGTTCCTGGGAGGACCTAACAGCCAGGCTGGCCTGGACCTTGCGATGCAGCCCAAACTGGCCTTGAACTCGGGCCCTAGGTGACCCAGTCTCAGAGCACTGCTGGCGGGCCCAGTCCCTCAGCCCTGAGATGACAAGTCTTTCTGCTGAGCATCTGCTGGGGCCAGGAAATCTATTCTCTGACCAGCAGGAGGCGCTGTTCCTGGCCTCTGAGGTTATTCACCGACTGCCTGCACTGACTGAACCCCGAAGGCCTTTGAGTGACAGCGTAGCACAAGCGGAGAGTCCCATTTGCAACACTCCTTCAAGTGTGAAAACACGGGCACACGTGAAGGAGTGCTGAAAATTACCTCCAGGGTGCGTGAGCCAGGCATGGTGGCCCAGGCCTAGGATCAGGAGGCTGAGGCAGGAGGATCACCAAGAGTTTGAGGCCAACCCAAACTACATAGTGAAATCCTGTCTCAAAAATAAAGTAAGGGAAGGGCTGGGGATTTAGCTCAGCAGCACACACACCTGCCTGGCAAGCGCGAGGTCATGAGTTCAATCCCCGGTACCAAAAAAAAAAAAAAAGAGGCAGTTCATTGTCGGGTGTGGTGGCGCAATCCTGTAATTCCAGTACTTGGGAGGCTGAGGCAGGAGGATCAGTGCAAGTTCAAGACCAGCCTGGGCTACAAAATGAGCCCAAGACCATCTTGAACTGCATAATGAGACCCTGTCTCAAAAAGACAAAAAGGCATAAATGAAAAATGGTGAATTCTATGTTTAGATGTGGATCCCACCTCCAAAAATGTTTCATTACCTATATGCCAATATTCCAAAATCTGAAAACATATGAAATCAAACCCTTCTGGTCTCCAGGATTCGGAGGAGGGATATTCAACCTGTAGTGGCCTCGTGTTTATTTCCTGTGTTTCTCAAAACATCACAGACTGGAGCCAGTTGTGGTGGCACACACCTGCCATCCAGGCCCTCAGGAGGCTGAGGCAGGAGGATCACCATGAGTTCCAGGCCAGCCTGGGCCACATGGTGAGACCCAAGACCTAGACTCAAAAACAAAAGACAAAAAACACCACAGACTGGGCCACTTGAACAACAGGGATCTGTCTTCTCATACCGGACAGAGGCCGGAAGACCAAGATCCAGGCACGGGGAACTCAGGTTTCTCCGGAGGCCTCCCTGAGCCGGGCGAGGAGCCCCTCTCACCCCTGGCACAGGGCTGCTTCTCCGCGCACTGCTGGGCCCCGCCTCCTGCAACAACCGCGAGAATCCTCTCCCCACCCTCGTGAGCTCTCTCGGCCTTGGCCACTGTTGAAAAGGGCCTTTCTCCAAACACTGGCCTGCTGGGAGTGAGGGCTCCAGCGTGCAGGTGTGGAAGGACACATTGTGGGCCGTTTATTCTCCCTCTGCAGCCCAGGCAGTGGGTATCAGAAAGGCCACTTTGCCGGGTATGGTGGCGCACACCTGTAATCCCAGCACTTGGGAGGCTGAGGCAGGACGATCGCTGCGAGTGTGAGACTAGCCTGGGTTACAAAGTGAGCTCAAGGCCAGCCTGGGCTGCACAGGGTCATCCCGGCCCCTTGGGAGGCCAGGGCAGGAGGATCACAAGTTCAAACCTCAGCCTCCCTGGGCAACTCAGTGACTAAGTGAGGCACCGTCTCAAAATAAGCTATAAAAAGGTGGGGCTTGAACTATAGTTCAGTGGGCCCTGTGTGCCTCCTAGGGAAGAGGAGAGGCAAGGAAGGAACGCAGGAGGGACAGAGAGGAGGGGAGGATCTGTTAGTCCTTGCTGCCACAACCGTTTTCTACCCTGTACCCCACCCCAGGTGACCGGCAAAGGAGGAGGGCAGCCACAGTTTGGGGCCGGAACCTTCTCTGGGCAGGTGGAGTTGGGTCGCCCCAGACTCTGCTCTGACCCCATGACACCGCATGGGTCTCTGAGTCATTCTGCAGGCAGCAGCACGACCAAAGCACCCCACTCGGCGGGCACCCCATGGGGGACTCGCCGTGCCCTGGCTCTGGCGTCATTTCTGGTTCTCACACCCCTTCCTCCCCGCCGCCCCTCAGCAGGGAAGTCCTGGGCCTCCGGGGGGATGTGGTCGCTGGAGAGTGAGGGTTTGAGTGACAGCTAGTGCGTTGTGTGAACCACGAGAAAGAGACAGAGACAGAGAGACAGAGAGACTCCTTCGCAGTCAGAGTGAAAAGTGAGACCAAGAGAAAATGAAAGAGGAGCCCCTGCTGCTGGGAGAGGCCACCGTCAGCTTCCGTGAAGACTCACAGGCCAGGTGGGAAATGACTAAGTTCCGAGCCTGGTGACAGTGACACGGCTCCCGCAGCACGTGTGTGTGTGTGTGTGTGTGTGTGTGTGTGTGTGTGTGTATGAGCGTGTGAGGCTGGGTGAGCTGAGGGTGTGAGGGACTGTACCAGAGAGTGCTGTGTGCGCGCGAGTGTGTTGGCTCCTGGCACTTGTGAGACAGAGGAGTGTGTGTGGGAAGCCGCTTGTGTGTGAAGATTAGTGTGCAGGGGTGTTCGTGTGTCCAAGAGTACACAAGTGTGCAAGGGTCTGTGTGGAGCAGTGGGAGGGTGTGAGCAGACATGTGCCCTTGCCATCATGTGTAAACACACAAGTGTGAGCTTGTGAGCTGTGTGCGCGTGCCTGAGGACGTGTGTGCAAATGTACAGGGGTGTGTGGAGGGAGGGTGTGAGGGCCAAAATGTCCAGGTGAAAGGGCGAGCGCATTGTGTGTGCACCGCGGCAGTGCATGGGTGTGAGGTGCTGCGCGTGTGCAGAGCCACCTCCCAGGACCACGGGAGCCCCAGAGGCTTTGCACACGCACGGGGCACAGCGGAGTCTCGGCTTCTGTCAGGAACTTGTGTTTTACGCGTCTATGTCTGCACTTCACAGTGACTCCAGCCTTCGGGGGAATTGGCACACGGGCAAAACGTCTTCATTCTTATTTTACTTGGCCTTTTTCTAACGGGGCCTTTTATTTTGGAAGCTCTAACTTTTTCAGGTTTTGTGTTGTTTGCCTTTTCAAGACAGAATCTCACCATGCAGTTCAGGCTGGGCTTGAATTCACTTTGTAGCCGAGGCTGGTCTTGAACTCATAGCAACCCTCCTGCCGGGTCTGGGACAGTTTCTCCCGAGTCTCAGAGGCCCTGGGGCCCTGGAGACCTGGAGGAGAAATGCTTTCATCCCTTAGCCACAGGCCAGGAGGAGGCCAGACAGCTGGAAGAAAGGACCAGAACTGGACCTCAGTCACCTGGGTCCTGCCCAGGGCTACAGTGAAAGGCTTACAGAGGCCAGCTCAGTGCCACACCAGGGGGATGTCCCCAAAGGTGACCCAAGCCACCAGCAGGCACCCCTTCTCTGAGGACCCAACCTCATGTGACTATCGCCAGCCACAGCAGCCTGGGCTTCCCCTCGGGACTTCCTGTGCACCTCGGCCGTCCACCACCAGCCACCAGGTGCTGGTCACCACAGGTCCCTCCCTGGTGCAAAGCCTGTGAGGCAGTGAAACCCACGAGGCCTTGTGCCTAGATGTTCCCCAGGGACCAGAGCTGTTCCCTTGTCCCGTTACCTCCTGGAGAAGACAGGAGGAGTAAGTGTGACCCAGGGTGACACTGACAGGATGGTAAATGGGATCCCCAAGGTCACACTGTCAGGACAGGGCAGAGCTGGGGACCCTAACACCCCACAGTGCCCTCCCTGGGTTACCTTCTACTGGGGTCTCCCTACAGGAACTGAGGAGCACAGAGCAGGTCTACAGCCACAGAACTCTGAGAGCAAAATGAGGTAAATTCTCAGAAGATTGGAATGCAGGGTTCCATGGGAACATGGGGAAGTCACTCTGGAAAAGGCACTGGTTTCTGTTCTCTGGGGCCAGACACGCTTTACCCCCAAAGAAGGCAGCCCCAGGGGCCACCTGCCTTTGGGAGACGCTCAGGAAGCTTCCCCTCGGCCTGTGGGAGCTGGAAGTAGTATTGATCCATCTCCATACACCTGTCACCTGCGCTCAGCACCGGGCCTGCAGCTGCTGACAGATGGAGGACATTTCCAGGAGGCTGCTGGCTGCCCTGGGAGCTGGCACAAATGCAATCCCCAGCCCCGTCACTTGGTCCCTGTGCTGTCTGCCCATGTCTTCCCACGGCTGGGACTCCCCACCTCTGTTAATAATAACATTTATAAGCTGGGCATGGTGGTGCATACCCGTAACCCCAGCATTTGGCAGGCCGAGGCAGGAGGATCACCGGAAGTTCAAGGCTGAACCTGGGCTACATAGTAAGTTCAAGACCAGCCTGGACTACATAGTGAGACCCTGTCTCAAAAAAAACAAATCATCATAATTAAACTTTTCCATATGGCCCTTGGGTTACACAGAGGATGCCACAACCTGGGTCTGCGCTCAGCAAGCTCCCAGCCGCTCAGCAAGCTCCCAGCCGCTCAGCAAGCTCCCAGCCGCTCAGCAAGCTCCCAGCCGTAGGGAACAAAGGTCCCGGTGAGCAGAGCCGAAGCCAGCTCTTGATGCCTTCTGCAGTTCTGCAGGATTACGGAGGCCTCTGAGGAGCGGACACAGACACTGACATCTAAGTAGGAGTTTGGGAAAGCTTCTGGGCAGAGGAGACAGTGAAGATTCTGGGGCTGGGGGGAGCAACCTGGAGGTTTAAGAGGGGAAGTGCGCTGGGGTGTCACCGAGGGGCAGAGCCCCTTCCTGGGCCAAGCTTGGTCCTGGGCTTGATCCTTAGCAACACTCTCACACACACACACACACACACACACACGCACACACGCACACACACTCATGCACACACATGCACACACACAGAAGGGGAGGAGGGAAAGGAGGAAGAGGAGAAGCAGAAGAGACGGGAGGCTTTGGCAGAGAAGGGACAATGTCGGGACAGGGAAGCAGTGCTCAGTGCCTGGACTGCAGGCGGCACCACCCTGCCCGGCAGGCTGTGGCTTCCTGCACCTGGAACTAGCTGAGTGCCGAGGGCCAGAAGCCTCCGGGGCTGCCCAGAGCATTGCTTCCCATGGAAAACGCTCACCAGAGGATTTCGGGAGCCCAGGACGCCTTCCAGCCTGGGCCTGCTGGGAGAGAATTGCTCTGGCCTCCGACTGCTCCTCTGGGTCCCTGGGGTGCCGGCCGGACCTGGACGCTGACCTCGGCTTTGAACATTCTGGAGGTTCAGACACGGAAAGGCATCTGATTCTCTCTCCCTCGGGCCAAAGACTTTCTCATGAAAACCACTGACTCCAAGTTCTTTGGCTTAAAATTACTCGTGGTAATGCCCAGCGAAAGCGCAAACTCCCTGCAGGGGCAGAGGTGATGGACCTCAGGGCAGCAGCAGAGGACGACGTGGCTCTAAGGTCCCACCGGTCCTTGGAGTGCTGACCCCTGCTGGCCCACGTGACTGCTTCTGGCCAATGAACTGACATGGAAGGGACTGGCACTGCCACTCAGCAGAGTCTCTATCAGCCAGGGCCCAGATGACCCATGACAGACGCATGATGCGACCCACAAGCCTTTCTGTCACGCCACTGAGATCCAGGTAACCGGGCTCCCGATGACAGATAGGACAGCGCATGCCCTCGGCAGCCGTGGTCCCCACTCCTTCCATGGCTGTCCTCCCTAAGCAGGGGTGTCGCACCGTTCACTCTTACAGGCAAACGAGGTGGAGGAGACGCACGGAACTGCTTCCCGATCTGGGAGGGCTCTGCCAGACCTGTCCCCCATGCACCGCACAGCCCTCAGTTTCCCGACCTGACCCTACTGGGTCCAGATCACCATGGCTCCCAGCGCAGACCCAGAGATGGCCGTGTGGGAGCCCCTGGCCCAAGGCCCTCAGGAGAGCACCTCTGAAGATGGACCTTGCCTTCTAGGACCAAGGAGAGGCATGAACCTCGCCTAAGGCCCACTCTGCAAGAGCTTTTTATTATTTTTATTTTTATTTCCTCTGCAGTACAGGCCTTCACACTGAGCTGCATCCCCCAGAGTGTTTCTCTATTTTGAAACACTAAGTTAAGTCACTAAGTTATCCGGGCTGGGCTTACACTTGTAATCCTCCTGCCTCAGCTTCCCAGAATGCTGGGAGCACAGGCCTATCCCACCACACTCAGCCCTGGCTACTGCTTTATAACACTGGCCTTGGCCCTGGTCTGTCTTGGGGACCCTCATTGTGTGGCAGGGACAAATGCCAGCCCCCAGGCAGCCTGGGTCCTACCCAGGCAGGACAGGGGTAGGAGGCGGAGGACGGAGCACGCATAGGCAGGAGTGGAAGTTAAACTTTATTACAAATGTTGCAAAAGCCTTCACCCCACCAAGTCCCCACTCCCAGGACCCCCAGGGTGGACAGAGGCCTCCTGTGCACTGAGAACGCTGGGGCCAGCAGGGTCCCGATGGCCAGTCCTCAGGGCTTTACCGTGGGGCCCGTGGAACCTAGGGCTCTGACCACATCGAAGTGGGGCACAGGGCCTGCCCTGGTAAGGCCTGCAGGGGGTGGGAAATGTCAGGGGTCCAGGTCCAGCCCAGCCCCCCTGGACCTTGACAGGCAGGGTCAGCTTCCAGGATGGGGCAGGGCAGGTAGGGAGTGGGGCGAGGGTCCAGGGGATGCCTTGTTGGGTTGGGGACAGGGCCTTGTACCCTCAACCCCCATCCTGCTCCCCAGGGGACCCTACCATCCCCAACCATACCAGGCGGGAAGGGTTGGCAGCTAGCAGCTTCTGGTTCTGGACTTCAGAGACGGAGGACCAGAGGTCAAGGCTCCTGGGGGCTGAGCTCTTCTCGGGCTTTGGAGGGACAATGTCCCAGCCCAGCAGACAGTGCTGCAGGGAGCACCGGGTCAGGGGCGCCAGCCTGGGCAGGACTCCCTTCACAAGGGGCTGCACTGGCTCAGGATCGAGGGCCCCCGAGCAACCACAGCCCCCTGGGACAGGAGCCGGTGTCTACCCACGGCCTCTCTCGGGCCTCCTCTTCCTAGTTCTTCTTGGCCCAGCCACCCAGGGGCCCCCAGAGCTGAGATGGGGCAAAGGGAAGCAGGACAGGACCCGTTACCTAAGTACCCAACACCCTAGGGTGACACCTTCCTTCCACACAACCCCAGCTGCTGCCCCTCAGCCAAATCCCATAGCACCCAGGAAATGGTGTTCCCAAGGCCTGTACCCAAGGGCTCCGTGACGAAGCCACCTGCAGGTGCCGGGGTGCAGGCAGGCAGCACCCCCCACCCAGGGACCAGGCCCAGCACAGGTGAGGCTGTGTGCCCATCCCCAGGGACTCTGTGGCCCTCCTGGGGCCTCTAAGTGCCTCTGGCCCTGCCATGTCCCCACCCAGACCCTGGGGCCACTCACCCGGGGCAGGGCCAGCGTGTCGGAGGCATCAAAGCTTTTGCGTCGGTGGACACGGTACCGGTGCGGGGGATCCAGGACCGACAGCGGGACACTCACCCTGCACAGGGGTGCACTGAAGCCACCGCCCACTTCCACCCCCCTGGGCTGCCACCACCCCATGGCTGCCCCCAGGGAGCCCCAGGTCACAGTCAACACTCACTGGACCTGTGCAGGTTCTGCCAGGGTCTCAGGCCCCTGCTGGTCCCGAGGGGTCCCACACAAGCGGCAGGGGACACCAGGGTCCGAGGGCTCCAGGAACAGGCGCCGGTTGACACGGTAGGAGTACACACCTGAGGAGCCACAAGCAGCAGTGGGTCCCCTGAGCTGGTCCCCAAGCTGTCCCCAAGCACATGGGCCCCAATCCCTCTGGGAACCAAGTCCAGGCCCCGGGTGGGGCGGGGACAGGGGCCGGCATGCAGGGCAGATTCCAATCCTGTGAGGTCCCGTCCGACAGTGCTGGTCCAGCAGGGCCTTGACACTCACACTGGTGGTCCTTCTCCACATCCTGGCCCTCCTGTGGGCCTCGGAAGCGGGGCCTGCGAGGACAGAGAGGGTGAGCGGGCCGGCCTGGGTGTCCAGCACCAGGCCCCGGCCCCTCTCCTTCCCGGCTCACTGGTGGAGGTCGTGGATGCACTCCTCGCGGTGGGCCTCCCGGAACTCCTGCAGCCCGGAGAAGAAGGCCTCGGGCTTGCTGCTGACGGACGAGCTGTTGTCCAGGGACCCTGGTGTGGGCATGGGCCAAGACCGAGCGCTGAGGCCAGGGGCCAGGGGCCTGGCTGATACCACTCCAGGCCCGCTGGACTCCCCAGACCGCGACTGCTGAGCCATCTCCCACCCTGCCACACGCCGGCTCCCCTGTGGGCGGGGGGCTGGCGCCCTGACCCTGGCTGGACCTGCTGTACATGCGGGGAAAGCGCAGGAAGCCAAAGCCCCCACCCCACGAGATCCCCACCCTAAAGTGATGATGGATGCGCCGCCAGCAGCAAAATCCACGAGATAATACTGAATAGTGACACCCACCAGGCCACAAGAGTGGGGCCAGGCAGACGACCCTGGCAGTCCACAGTGCCAGGAGAACCCTGACAGCCGAGCAGAAACCTGATGAGCCATGTGCGACCCCAGGAAAGCACTGCAGACTGGTGGCAAAAGCAGGTGCAAAGGCCCTGGGGTGAGACTATGCTTGGTGTTTGGAGAACACCCAGGAGAGGGAATGGCTGGGACTCAGGGGTAGGGTGGATGTGATGGGGTTAGGAACCGCATCAAGGGTTTGGGGACAAAGAGTGACACAATCAGATCAGCCAGAAATGTCTACAGGATTCCTTCTCCTCTGACTGCTGCCAGGTGAGGGGAAGGAGGGGCACTGATCAGACCAGCACAGGCACCCATGTGGGGAGCAGCTGTGGATTCCAGAAAGGCACTGAAGGTGTGTGACAGAAGGTACAGATGGACTGAGCCAGCATGGTGGGGCACACGCCTGTAACCCCCACACTCAGGAGGCTGAGGCAGGAGGATCATCATGAGCCCAAGGCCAGCCTGAGCTATAAGCGAGACCCTGTCTCAAAAAACATATATATAAATCAATAGGGACAGGAAAGGAGGGCGGGGCACACAGCCTGTCTCAGCCTTTGCCATGTGGAGCCCCAAACAGTACCAAGTGCATAGTTCACTTATTCATTCAACAGCTGTTTTCCAAGGGCCTCAGGCTGGGCGCACAGGCAAAGACAAGATGGCCGGACCTCTGCTCTGTGGCTGCTGCTCTCCCAGAGGAGGAGGATGAGAAGCAAGAAGTTCTAGAATGTCTGTCTGAAAGGCAGTTCCTGAGAATGGTATGAAGAAAAAAAACCTGGCTGACGTCACAGGCAGTGGCGTGGGGTGGTGGCCCTGTGACATGGCTCAGAGGAGACCTGGTGTTGGAGCTCAGCCCTGCATGGTAATAAGGATCCAGTGGGAGTGAGCTGGAGTAGTGAACGCCAGACAGAAGACACTGCAAGTGCAAAGTCCTGAGGTGGCCACATGAATGTCAGGTGCAAAGATCAACAAGGCCGGGGAGGCTGGTACAGAGTGGGGCAGCAGGTACCCTGAGGTCAGCATGCAGGGACAGCAGAAGCTAGGCCTTGCCTTGTGTCTGGACAGGACGCCAGGGTTTATAGTAAGTGTCAGGGAAATCTCTGAGGAAATGAGCAACGGACAGACCTGATCTGACCAGTACATTTACCTTTACAGAACTGGGCCTGGTGGCTCATGCTTATAAATCCCAGCACTTGGGAGGCTGAGGCAGGTGGATCATTGCAAGTTCAAGACCAGCCTGGGCTACAAAGTGAGCTCAAGGCCAAAGGCCAGCCTGAACTGCACAGTGAAACCCTGTCTCAAAAAGACAAAAAGAAAGGTGCCAAATTTAAAAAAAGAAAGAAAGGAAAACAAGAAGCGCTCTATGCCTCCACCCATCAAGGGAAAGTAAATGAAAGATCCGCGTGAGGCTCATAGCAAAGGAAACAAACCGGGAACAGCCTGGGGGCCCCACACTAGTGGTGACAGTCAGGGGAAGACAACTCTGTTCGAGCCCACTTCTCAGCCTAGGGGGCCACTCCCACATGGAAAGGGAGCGAGGCCCTGCTTGTGCTGGGCAGCTGCTACTTGCAGGACATAGGGTGTCAGCTCTGCAAGACAAGGAAGTCTGGGAAGGGACAGAGGGATGGCAGCACAGCAGCATGGCACACTTTCTATTTCATTGTTTTGGAGACAGGGTCTCGCTATGCAGCCCAGGCTGGCTTTGAACTCACAGCGATCCTCCTGCCTCAGCCTCCCAAGTGCAGGGGTGACACCATGTTGTATCACACTTAATGCTACCATGCTGTGCTTCTAAATGAAAATGGTGAATTCTAGGTTTTGTCTATTTTATCTTGAAACTTTTTTTTCCACTATTGAGAGCCAAACTTAGGACCTCACCCAGGCCAGGCAAATGCTTTGTTAAGCCTGTCACTCATTATCACACACACACACATGTGTTTTGAGGCAGGATGTCACTGTGTGCTTCAGGAACTGGGCTTGCACCTGGCTGGCCTTGAACTAACAGCACTCCTCCTGCTTCAGCCTCCAGAGTGCTGGGATTACACGTGTGCACACCGCACCTGGCTACTGGCTCCTGTGTATATTTTAACTCACAAAACAGACCCTAAGGAGGCAGAAGGTGCCCAGGGAGATCAGCTGGGAAAGCACTGAGGCCGCTGGGCAGAGCTGGGCCCGCCCAGAGCTGTGGAGGGTGCCTGGCACGAACTGACCGCCCCAAAGCACAGCAGCCCTGACTCATTCCCTCGTCCAGTAGCTGCACTTCCTCTGCCAAGGCGGAGGGCAGAGCCGGGCCAGGGCGTTGCCTCCATCTCCCAGCCAAGCCTGTCACAGGTGCTGACTAACCTGCGATCCAGTCGTAGCCCAGGTACGGCCAGAGGCGCCAGCTGCTCTCAGGCACTGTGGACTCCTCAAAGGTCACTGCGGGCTGAGGAGGGAGACCAAAGGGCTACGTCTTTTCTTTTGTCACAGTATTGGGGTTTGAACCCAGGGCCTCTGCACCAAGCACCCTTTTTAATTCCGAGACAGTCTCCCCTAAATCGCCCAGGCTGAGTTTGGCATTACAGCTATGCACTCTCACACCTGCCACCACACCCAGCTAGGGGGTTGAGTCTTTTCTTTTTTTTTTGTCTTTTTGAGACAGTCTCGCTATGCAGTTCAGTCAGGCTGGCCTTGAGCTCACTTTGTAGCCCAGGCTGGTCTCAAACTTGTAATGATCCTCCTGCCTCAGTACATCTATTAGTCAGGGAAACTGAGGCCCAAGGCGGCCTAGCTGTGGGTGCCCAGCTCTCCCATGTTACCCTGCACATCCTGCTCTCCTGGGCCAGGATGGACTTCGGAGCCGGGGCCTCCTGAGATCCCGGTTCACCCTGACCTACAGATGGCTCCTGCAGGTCACTGGTGTCCAGCAAGGGTGGGGAGCGAGGCCTCAGAGGGCCTGGGGCCTCCGAGCATTGGCACTTGGCAGGAGGCAGACAGGACACCCTGGAGTGGACCGGGCAGAGCCAGGCTGTATCAAAGGGGTCACCGGGGTGGGCATCTGGGGGCTCCCACATGCAGCGCTGGTCCTGAGGGAAGGAGGCACTCGAGGGCGCTGGGGATGTTTCTGAGGACCATGTCGCCTTTGAGTCCTCGCTGCTGTTGCTTCTTGAGTCCATGCTTGACTGCAGAAGAAGGTCCAGGTCACCCAAGGGGGCCAGCCAGGGCCTACTTACCAGGCTTAGGTCCCATGCCTCACAGTGTCCCAGCCTGGTCCCCTCCCTCCCCAGGTCTCAGTTTTGCATCCTCAGTAAAATAGGCAGGTAGGACAAGGTGGCCCCACAGGCCTAGGCACCATCCTGCGGGTCAGGTAGCCCCTTGCTCTCCCAGGGCACCCACCTGGGAGGCTGCTCGGGCCACTGACCGCTCTATGGCAGCCTGCCCGGCCCGCAGCTGCCTCAGGAGCGCCAGGTTGTACAGCCGGAGCTGCGTGAGGTCTTCGGTCTCCACCATCCTGGGTGACTCTGCCTGAGGTCAAAACAGTGCAGACACAGGCTAATAAACCCTGGATCCATGACCCCGCCCCATGCTCCTTAACTGTGATGTCTCAGGCCAGTTCTTCAGCCTTTCTGTGCCTCATTCCTCAGCCACTAACATGCAACAGTCCCGACCTTGCCGAGCTGTCCTTGGAGGACACAGGACCATGCCAGCACAGTCAGAGCAGCAGACACTCAACAGATATCTGTTCCTCCTTTTCTTTCTTCCTGATTGAAACAGGGTCTTGCTTTGTAGTTCAAACTCATTATGTAGCCCAGGCTGGCCTCAGACTCACAGAGTGCTTGATCCTCCTGCCTCAGCCTCCTGAGTGCCGGGATTATAGGCATGCACTACCATGTCCAGCTAAGCCTCTATTACTCCTCCGAGGATCAGGCTGTGCTTCCCTATCTGCTAAAACAGCCAGACGCCCCTTTCACAGCCTTGAGTGGCAACCAGCTTAGTTTAATTTGCAGAAAGAAAATCGTGCAAGTCTGCAAATACAAAGCTTCATTTTTTTTTTTTTTTTCAAACACAAGGCCTATAACCTGTGAATCCAACCCAAGCCAGACTTTGGAAGGGCTTCTCCTGCTCCTCTTCCTGCCCTCCAAGCTTTTGTTTTGGTTTGGTTGCTTGGTGCAGGGGATTGAACCCAAGGCCTGGAGCAAGCTAAGGGTGTGCTCTGCCACTGAGCCACACCCCCAACCCGGTCCCTTTCTTTTCACACATGAAGTGCAAAGCTCAGAGAGGTTAAGCAATGTCCCCTGAGTTACACAGCTACTCAGAAGTAAAGCCAGGATCAGAACTAAAATCTGGATCCAGGGTACAGAGTCAGGAGGACTTTCCATAGCAGGGTGTACAGGGGGCTGGAAAATAATAACCTCCTCCTCCTGCCAGCCCTTTGTCCGCAGCGGCCAGGCTCAGGGACACAATCGCCTGTGGAAGCGATTTCTGTAAACATCAGCCATCCCACCCTCACCTGGGCACAGCCACCCGGGCCCTTCCCTCAGCAGCTGTGGCAGAGCAGCAGCCTGCACAGAGCCCCACAAAGCCCCGCAGAGTGCGGGGTGCAAGATGCGTGCGGGCTGCGGGAATGGAGAAGTGCGTTCACAAGAGTCCAGGGGTGCAGACCTGAGGGACAAATCCCAGGACCGGGTCCGGGTCGCCCTTCACCTGGTCTGGTGCTGCTGGGCCGCGCTGCAGCAGCACGAGGTCTCCGTTTCCGCTGCTGGACTCCGGCCGTCCCTAGGAGGCTGAAAACACAAAGAAGCCAAATGAGGGGATCATAGCAGTAACGGAGCCAGGGCGGGGGACACCGAGGCGCGACCCGGGTAACCGGAGGCGGCCGCCCCCATCCCATCGCGGCCCCGAGCCACCCAGCGAGGAGACACGCGTGGTCCTCCTGCTGACCACCCCTTCGTCCGTTGCAGAAACGCTCACCTGGCGACTGACCCCGGGCCCCGCAGCCCCAGCTGCCGCCCCGCGGTGCCTCAGGTTCAGCCCAGTGCAGCCCCGCTCTACGCTGCCCCGGCCGGGGGCGGGGCCTCCGATGGCTATTCTGATTGGCCAGAGAAGGGGCGGTCCCCTGACGCCCTTCCTGCGTTACTCCGTGTTCCACAGCGGCAGTTTCAACCTGAGGGCGGGACTAACGGAGGTGTCAAAGCCAATTGGTCAACTACTGTTGCCAAGGGAATGGGGCGTAACCCGGAAGCGGGTCTCCTATTGGTCAGAAGCGGGGCCAAAAAACGCATTCAGCAGCGGCAGGTATTTGAGCCAGATTTTTTCCATATGCCAGTGCACTCTGGCCTCATAAATATGCGTGGAGTTATTTTTGTCCCATTTTATAGAGAAACAATAAACCTTCATGAGATCATGAGATGAAGGAACGTGTGAGAACAGTTTGAAAAAAGTGTGCTTCGCTGTAGTAACAGGGTATGGGTTGATAGTCACTAAGTGGATAAACAAAACTCAATAAATGCAGAAAAGTCCACAAACACTGTCCCTTTTTCTTAGTAACCGGAAATGGAAGTGCTACAGCTGTCTTCAATCATAAAAGAGGCGTTCTAACATTTGACAGACTCTTAACAGCCATTTCTGATTGAAAAAAAAAAAAAGAAAACTTCCACATCCGGAGACAGTGGTGTGTACCTGTGATCCCAGCTTCAGTACTTGGGAAGCTGAGGCAGAAAGATCCTGAATTGGAAGCTACCCTGGGCAATTTAGCGACACCTTGTCTCCAAATAAGAACTAAAAAGGGCTGGGGATGTAACCCAGCTCTAGAGTACCTACCTAACATGCAGGAGGCCCTGGATTCAACCTTGTTCCCCAAGTAAATAAAAAGTAAAAACTTTTGAACAAACCAAAACTGGAAGGGAACTTCTCCATCCTGATAAAAAGGAGTCCATGGAACACCTAAGGCAGCAGCGTTTCTCATAATAAAACCTTGAATGCTTGCCAAAAATCAGGAACAGCAAAGATGTCCACTTCCAGCACTTCAGCTGGAGTCTTAGTCAGTGCAATGGGGAAAGAAAAGGCATTTAGACTGGATTGGAAGAAGGAAAACTGTCTTCATCAGCTGTAACACAGAAAACCCAAAGAATTTACCAAATGGTTACAGTACTAAAATTGTCAATGAATTTTAAAACTTTGCAGGACATAAGCTCAGTTTACAGAAATAAACTGTATTTCTAATTGAAAAAAAAATTTTTTTTTGTACTGGGGATTGAACTCAGAACTTCGTGTTTGCCAAGCAGGCACTTACGCCGCTGAGCTAAACCCCTGGCCCCTCTAATTGAAATTTTTACAATGTCATTTAGAAAGGCATCAAGAAATATGGAAATGAAGTACTTAGGGAAGAAGCTCACAAAAGAGGCACAAGACCTCCTATTAAAATTTATCAAAGTTTTGAAAGATAAGGTTTTTTGTTTTTTGAGACAGTGTCTCACTATAGTCCACCCTGTCATTAAATTCACTATAGAGCCCATATGTGGCCTCATATTTGTGGTGATCCTCCTGCCTTGGCCTCCAAATCCTGGGATTACAAGTGTGCCCCACCACCCCCATTTTAGTTTCCTTGGTTTCTTTTTTTTTTTTTTGTCTTTTTGAGACAGGGTCTCGATATGCAGTTTGGACTGGTCTTGAGCTCACTTTGTAAACCAGGCCGGTCTCGAACTCACAACAATCCTCCTGCCTCAGCCTCCCAAATGCTGGGATTACAGGCATGAGCCACCATGCCCGGCCATCCTTGGTTTCTATATGAAGGTATTTGTTGTTGCTGTTTTGAGACAGGATCTGACTGTGTAGTTTAGGCTTTCCTTGAACTTACTATGTAGAGCTCAATATGTGAACTCACTCTGTGACCTCAAACTCATGGAAACCCTCCGCTTTTAAGTGAGCAAAAGAGCTGAACAGACCCTCACCAAGAGAGATACAGATGCCAAATAAGCACATTAAAATGTGCTCAGCCTCATCACATCTCTCACTCCCCAAGGCTGGCCAGCCAACCAACACACAGCACCCTTGCCCACCTTGGACACCTCTGGCACCAACTTCTGTCCCAACCGGCTTCCTGCCAAGCCTCTCCTGCTCTCCAGCCACAGAGAGGAGCCAGCAGAGGTGTACTTAGCTCTAAGATTACAGCAGAGGGGCTGGGAGATGTGGTAACATGGTAACATGAGCAAAGCCTGGGTTCAATCATAGCACCAAAAACCAAAGGTATATTTTGTAAAATATAACTCAGTGCTGATGAGAAAAGAAAATACTGATATCCGCAGGTGCTATTGGCAGAAATGTAAAAGAGTACAAGTAATTTTGAAAACAGTTTGACAGTACTTTTAAAACATAAATAGTAGCAGGGCATGCCGGTGCATGGCTGTCATCCCAGCACTCCAGAGGCTGAGGCAGGAAGATTGCCATGAATTGGAGGCCAGCCTGGGCAACTCGAACTACATGAGACCGTGTCACAAAAAGCAAGCAAGCCTGGCTTTTATGTGTTTTCCCACTGTAGTTACACACCCATGATATGATCCAGTCATTCTATCAGCTCAGCATTTGTTTAAGGGCGGAAACTGTCCCCATGAACACTCATAGGTGATGTTTACAGCAGCTTCAGTGCAAATCCCAGCACCTACCAAGAGGTGAATATTGGATAAACACATCGTGGTGTCTCCAACGGCCTTGGGGCCGGGGCCTGATCACCAGTCCATCACCACCATGCACTGCCTGGTTCGTGGCCTTCACTTCCTGCCTTCATCTTCACCCCATCATCCACCGCCCCCTGGAAGCAGGACCCCAAGAGATGCACGCCAGCTTACGCCGCCCTGCACTCACGCTCGCCAGTCCTGAAGGCTGTGCAAGTCTGTCCCTGTCCCAGGGTCCCCTTGAGCCTTTTCTCCTCCACCACCCCACCTAGCCTCACTGCTGTGGCCACGCCCCACCTGGCCACACTGCTGTCACTTTGTCACCTGAAGATGCAGTGGGTTCCTGTCCCTGTCCAGGTACAATGTGTCTTTAAAACTTTCTCCAACAAAGCCACACCCCAGCCACACCTCCCGTGTCCCTGCCGCCCCAGTCTTCTGACCTCCTTGCCCATCTTTGCCTCCTCCCTGCTTTCCATGGCATCAGAGCAGCTTCACATAAGAAGGGCTTTCCATCTGCCTCCTGCACGGCTGCACCCACCATGGCTGCAGCTGTGCAGGGCACGGAGTGTGCATCTGGCTGCTTTGCTGAATTAGTGATTTTCATATGCGCAAAAGCGGAAAACGGTCACTGGTTAGTCGAGGGCAACTGGATTCGTGCACAAAAATGCCTGACACAGCTCCTGGTTCAAGATCATTTGTGTATAGAGAGTCCTTTCCCAAACTCCTCTCGCTCTGGGAAGTTTATATCTGTAACCCCGTGGAAAAGTTGTTCTAGCAAGTTAACTTCAATCCAAGTTAACTTCAATCCAAGTTAACTTCCAGTGCAACCCAAGGCGAGGATAAAAACACTAAGACACATTTATAGTTGTGGGGAGCCACAGGGTCCTAAGTCCAGCCAGGATGAAGGTTCACTGGAATGAAGGCCTCAGCCCAGGGATCAACCTGCATTGATTCTCCAGGAGGGGTATGACTCGGGGATGAGTGACAGTGGGAGTGCCGGGAAATACATGAGTGCTGTGAGCTGGGCTGGGTGGGAGGCTTGCGATCTCCTTGGTGATATGCAGAGGGAAAGAGGCACAGAGGACACTCTGCAGAGCATAACTGAGGCAGCACCTAATGTTTCGGGGTCAGTGCTTCAGCCCTTCTTGCTCTGGGAAGCCCTCGCCTCTTATCTCCAGGTTCTGTCCCAGCACACAGCACGTTTTTCATGAGTCACTGGGTGGGGAAACCTTGCTTCAAAGATTGCACCTGGGCTCCTCTGCCAGCCCAATTTACATAATTTAAAGCCAGTTGAAGGGAAAAGTAAAAGTCATAGCCAGCTCTGTACATACCGGTATAAGGAGACAGGGCCAAGTTTATCCGAATGGAGATAACCGCTCTCCTTTCACCGAGTCTTCCAGGTGGTTCCCCACATATGTTTGTTTTGTTTTTTTGAGTCAGGGCTTTGCTATGCAGTTCAAGCTGGCTTGAACTCACTTTGTATCCCAGGTTGCCCTCAAACTAGCTGAGATCCTCCTGCTTCAGCCTTCAAAGTGCTGGGATTAAAGGTATGTGCACCACCACACTGACAAACTGATGGTTATCTCGAAGCCCAGAGGCAAGCTCTGAAATAGGAGACCAGAAACAATGCCCTCAAGGACAGTGACCTTGGCCAACATCTGGAACGCAGGCCCTGCTTTGGAGGAGCCCTGGGAAGCATGTTCTCCCGGATAGGGCTCCCAGGGCTGGAACTAAGTGCTACATTCCTGGTCTGCATGGGACACTAACCCTGGGGGTCAGGAGTCCCAGCATCTCAGGTTTGCCAGAACTTCCCGCAGGCAGACATGGGAGCCTGAGAAACCACAGGAATGAGCCTGGCCCTGGCTGGGACTACATAAACAGTGTTGGTGAGACTCAAGAAGGCTAGCAACATGGCTTCCAGCTCTGAGCAGCTGGCTGAGAACCCGGTGGGTGGTAAAAGCATCTCTCTAATGACAGATGCTACTTGTGTGCTGCAGAGAAAGAGTGAGTGTTCCTTTTGTTTGCTTTTGGTTTTTGACCCAGGGTCTCCTTATGTAGCCCACGCTGGCTTGGAACTCATGTCGACCCTCCTGTCTCAGCCTCCCAAATGGTGAGATTACAGGCATGTGCCACCACATTCAGCCTATTCACTTTTTGTTTCCCTTACAGCTATATGTGCATAGTGGATTACAGCGTGTCTGCAACTGTGGGTCCCAGTAACAGGTCTGCAAGCCCCTGAACTTTGTAAGTGAAGAATCAGGATTGACAGCACGCTCCATCAGCCCCTTCATAGAAACTGTGGCTCAGAGAGGCCCCAACTCCTCTGAGCCTGTTTCCGCAGTGAAACACAGCAACTACTGAGTGAACAATTCAGGTCCCTAGAACCATGCCTCCTGCAGGCGAGCGGGTCAAGGCCACAGGGCGAGTTCTCACATGGACTATGCTGAGTTCCACAGGGCTCGGATTCTATGCCAGGGTCTCAGCTGGATGCTTAGTACTGCTCGGTAAACCCAGCACCCAAACCCCAGCCTTTGCAGAGCACACCCCAGTGGGAAGCTGATAAACTAATGCTATTCCATCTTAGGTGACAGCTGCGAGAGCTGCAAGTGTATCCATGACGCACTCCGGACAGGGAAGGAGCCTGGGACCTCCCCAGGGTCATGGGGGCTGACCTTTCAAGGTGAGTTTGGCAGACTGGGGCACACGGCTTGACTGGGCTCAGCAATCTCAGGGGACAGCGAGGGCTGAGGTGGGCCCAGCCGAGGGAGCAGATGCGAGGGCCTGGGGAGCCCGGGTTGGGGCTGAGCCACAGCATGGCTCCCAAGAGATGAAAAGGTCACATTGGCTGTCACCCAGTCACGGGGGGGGGGGGGGGGGGGGGGGGGGGGGGGGGGGGGGGGGGGGGGGGGGGGGGGGGGGGGGGGGGGGAATGGGACAAGGGAGCGGGGCGAGGAGACAGGGCTGGAAAGGGGTCAGGGTTTGGAGGCTGGACAGGACAGGAGGCAACGCCCCGGTCCGGGGCTGGGGATCTGGAAGGATGAAGCCCCTCAGCCACAGGAAGGGGGCACGCAAGTCAGGGGGCCCAGGGGAGAGAAACCCACCCATGGCCCTTATCTACTCCCAAAGGCACTTCAAAGACATTCAAAAAACAGACAAGAGGTCACAGTCAGATTCTCAGGAAGGTGAAGCAGGGTGTGGTGGTGAGTCATTACGTGTTTGAAGTGAGTGGTGAAGAGTTTGAAGTTACAGAGAAATTTCTGAAGAAATCACTCTCCATTTCCTGCAGGAGTCTGGGGGCCCTTTGAGGACCCCCAAACTGCAGGCTGCTCCTGGAGAGGGCGCAGGCGCGGCTCTGCGCCAGGAGAGACTCCACACACGGTTCCGACTGGGCTTTATTTTAGCTTCCGTATCACGGCAGGCAGGCAGGGGTACAGGGGGTCAGGCAGAGGCGGCACCTTACACACGGCAGGGAAAAACTCAGGGCAGGCAATGCCAGCCCGGCAGGATCAGAAACAGAACGGGCGGCGGCGGCGGCATCCCTTTAAAGCGCTCTCCCTCCGCCACGTCTCTCACGGCAAGAATTTCACTCTACTCACTGTGTAAGAAACTCACACTTCCACTCACTCCCCAGGGGCTATGCTGAAAAGAATTCATATTTATTTGTATTTATTTCCCAGAAATTCATTGGGGTTGGGTGATGCTGATTCTTCCTGACAGGCCGTGAGGTGGCCCCCACCTGTCCTACTGGCACATGACGCCCCTGGCCTAGCTGACCACTGTCCCACAGAAAGGGGGAGGCTGAGGGTCTGAGGGACAAGCCAGCACTTGCAGGTGGCCTCCTGTGCTGCGGCCTCGCACACCTCCTTTCCCCACACAGGTGTCAGTGTTTGCTTAAAACCCAGCAGGACCAGCTCCCCTCTGTGGAGCCCTGCCCTGGTCTCCATCCCGGGGCACTTATTTCTAGAACATTCTGCCCAGGCCCTGCTTTCCCAGTTAACACCACAGCGACAGGAATCTTCCCCACTCTGACAGTAGCAATCCCAACACACAAAAACAGGAAGCCATTCTCAAAGTCAACATGAGGCCAGGCATGTGAGAGGCAGCTCTGGGGGCCCAGGAGAGCAGGAGGGGTGGGGTCAGGTTTCCCGCCGTGACTGTGGTCGCTGGCACAGGAAAGTTCTGGAGGCCTGGGGGCCAAGGGTGGCTTGGGTGAGACGGGGATGCCATCAAATTAGTGGGCTGGGAGCTCTGAAGCCCGTGTGCCCCTCACAGCAAGGTCAAATGGGGGCCCTGCTCCATGCCAACCACACTCTCCAGCCGTCCTCAGAGGGCCAACGCCCCGCCTTCCGCCATCCGCCATCCTTCTTCTACATCCTTTACCCACCCAGGCCAGGCCAGCTCCCGCCAGTACCACACAGGAGCCCTGGGCCAGACTCCACCTTTCTGGAACCATTGCAGATGCTTCGGGGAAGGAAAGGCCACTGCTAACATGGCCTCATCGTGGGTGTGCTGGGGTTCAAGGGGGACAGTGCACAGGGCTGAAGGAAGGTGGGGTGGCTGCCTGGAACCCCTGAAGGCTGCCGTTGGTTGATCTGGGAGGTGGACATCTCACCACCTTCCCAAGCAGACTGATGACTTTCAATCCAGTGACCGACAGGCGGAGCAAGGCCTGGCTGTGACGCCCAGGACCATGCTGGTGGGTTGTCACGGAGCTTCCTCAGGGGCCTGGCCAGAGGTGCCCCTGCAGGAGCAGGTGAGGGGCAGGGACTGGTGCCGAAGGGCTCGAGCAGCACGAGACAGAAGGTGCCTTCATTCGGGAGGTGGTGGCCAGGGACCAGGCGGACACTGTGGGGGCCACGTGTCACCGAGGGCAGGCGGCACTGCCCTCCTCCTCGCACGTGCCCCGCCGTCCACTATCTGCTGGGCTGCAGGTACTGGTGCGTGAACATGTTGAGCTCGCTGTCCAGCCAACCGGCCTTATTCCTGCAAAGACATGGCCGCTTCGCACCACAAGGGCTGCCCAGCGCCACGCAAGGAAGCGCGGCGGGGGCCGCGTTTAAGCCCTCGGCCGGACCTACTTATCTTATTACAGAGATGAGAAAAAGCACCCCAAGAGGGGAAATGACTCACTAAGATCACAAGGTGACAGAAAGGAGAAAAAGGCCTTTTTTTTATGTTGCTAAGTTGATTCTCCTGCCTCAGCCTCCCATGTGGCGGGGATTAAAGGGGTGCACCTCCAGAACCAGGCTTTTCAGCCCTCAGGCCCTGTGTCTGGTTCACCAGGGGTTGTCATGAAGTCCTACTCCCTTGTCAAAGATGAAAAGCAGACAGGAAAGCCAGTGAGTGCTGGCCCAGGATCCAGGACTCAGACTCCCTGATTCCCTTTCCAGCAAACTGCCCACAGAAACTCCACGTCTCAAACTGGGCGTGGTGGCACACACCTGTGATCCCAGCACTCAGAAGGCTGAGGCGGGAGGATCACTGTGGAGTTCAAGGCCAGCCTGGGTTACAAAATGAGTTTAAGACCAGCCTGAACCTCACAGTGAAACCCTATCTCAAAGACAAATTAAAAAAAAAAAAAAGCTCCGTGTCTCACTTGAGACTCCTTAAGATGAGGTTCCAGTCCTGTCCCTGTGGGTGGCGGGTCACCCTCTGCAGGCACAGCTTTCCTGCTGGACAAGGAACTGCTGGCTGGATTCCCAGGAGCAAGCATGCAGACGGAGGGCTGAGCATACAGGAGCTGCTGCAGCTTGCAAAAGACACCTGGGAGTTGCAATCCCACGATTCTGTCGTTCTTACTTCTAGGGTGTCACCGTGCCCCCAAATCACAGGCAGTGGCACTGTGTCTCACTCCCTGACCCTAAAGCCCTGGTGCTGACAGCCAGCAGTGATGGTAAACATCTAACATGGAGCCCCGAGTCCCCACCGCAGGGTTCTTTTTTTTTTTTTTTTGGTACCGGGGATCGAACTCACGACCACATGCTTGCAAGGCAGGCGTTTATGCCACTGAGCTAAATCCCCAGCCCTACTGCAGGGTTCTTGCCACGCCTGGGCTGCACCCTGAGCCCGCGGCCTGGGCTGCTGCCAGCCTCACCTGAGCAGTTTTGCTTTGCTCTGCAGGGAATCAAGAACCTCGATCTTCTTATTCATGGTGGCAATTTCCTGCTCCAGGTTCTCCCGGGTGACGTCCACTTGCTGGCACAGATGAGCAAAGGTCCCAGACAGTTCCCTGGAGGGACAGAAGTGGGGCTGCCATGCACAGGGCTGTTTGGCAGGAGGTCACAGTTGCTGAATCCGCCTCACAGGGCCAGGCGCGCACCTGCCAGCAGCCCCGCCAGCACCAGCCCTGGCTTGGTGGGGTCCTTCCCACCTCCTGCAACCTGGGCACCACCATGGCAAGACCAGCAACAGCACAGGCAGTGCAGCCCGGCTTGGGCACAAGGCCAGGATTCAGAGCCTGGCACCACTGCTTGTCACTCGAGTAGCAGAGAACAAGACACAATTTCCAAGGCTCGGTTTCCTCGTGGTGAAAAAGGATATACTACTAAAACACAACCTACCGCAAACACGAAGGAGTAGGTGAAAAGTTAGGTGCCCGAGAGGTGGCAAAACTCTGCCACCAAGCAATGAAGCACCACTTCCAACCCCAGACCCACAGCAGGCAGCTCCGGGCCTGTGAGGTGCCACGAACAGGCTGCGACCCAGGCCGTGCACGGCATGGCACACATGCCTATCTCCCCAGCCCGGCACCAGCCCCGGACACAAAGTGTCCCAGAGACCTCTTCCCCTTCCTGGCACCAATGTGGGCATCGCACAAAGGCCTAGGATCCAGGATGTTGCAAGCCAGGCTGGAAGCAGATGAGTCTCGCCCACTCAGTGGGCAAATGGCCCCCCGCCCTGCCAGGGCCAGCGGGCCACTCACTGCTGGACTTGGTGGCTGCAGTTGGAGCCCGTGTAGCTGATGATGAGCTGCAGCTTCTCGCTGGCGTACTCCACAAACTGCCGCTTGAAGGCCCTCTCCTTGGCCTTGGTGGTCCAGGTCAGGCGCTCGTAGACATAGAGGAGGCCGTAGAGGCCGAAGGACAGTGCGATGAGCCGCCAGCCCACCGCCTTCCATACCTGCAGAGGAGCGCTGTCAGCAGAGCGGTGCCTCTGTGGCCCCTGCCATGGCCTCATGGCTCTGTCACTCCCACGATGGCCAGGAGCCTGGGGCTCCACCAAGAGACCCCTTCAATGTCTCCTCACTGCCCGGAGGCCAGTGGTGGGGCCTCTCTCCAGCTAGGAAGCGCTGGCTTGAGGATATCCATTATGCATAGTGTGGGGGCTAGAACTACGTGAGCAGATGTCTGGGGGTTTTTTGGCGGTAACAGGGATTAAACCCAGGGCTTCCCACTACATTAAATCCCCAGCCTATTTTAAATTTTGAAACAGGGTCTCGCTAAGCGGCTAAGTTGCCCAGGATGGGTCTGAACTTGCAGTCCTGCTACGCATCCTCTCAGAGTGCCGGGATCACAGGCATGTGCCACCACAGCCAGCTAAGCAGAATTCTTTGTTTCTCTATAGTGCCAAGGGTCGAACCCAAGGCCTCCCACATGCTAGGCAAGGATCTACTCTATGCTGAGCTACATTTCCCCTCCCTGCAGTGAGCAGAACTCTCAGAGCACAAAGCTGGCATCTCAGAGCAATGTCTCCTGCTGATGACACGGACCACCAGAGCTCTGCGCATCACTGCTCAGCAGATGGCTCCCTTTGGTCTGGGACAACAACAGGTTAGAGCCAAAAAGTGGGCTCAGAGCCTGACAGCGAGGCGTTCATGCTGCCTGTGTGACCCTGGCTGGGTCCCTCGCTCACAGACAAGGCTCTGAGTAGCCAGGCGAGCCCCAGCTCCTCAGGCAGCTAGACCGAGGGCCCCAGGACAGCCTGGGGAACTAGCTCAGTGAGGCCCTGCTCAAAACAAGCAGGACTGGTGATGCAGCATGACCAAGGCTGGGCGCTCATTACATAGTACCAGCCCCCCACACAAAAAGGGCTCTGGGTCACAGAGGTCCCCAGGATAGAAAATACCCAACTCACTCAAGTGCTGGGCTTAGGCAGGGACCACCTCAGCATTGAGCCCCGATGCCTCCCACCCGCATGGGGTCCTTGAGTGGGACTCAGCACTGACCACGCCGCCAACCACCAGGATGCCCATGGAGGTCCGGGATGTCAGCGAGGCCAGGCCAGTAACCATGGAGACCATGAGCTCCTCCTGGGTGAGTGAGCCCTGCGGCAGGGGCGGCATGCTGGGGTTGGCAGGTGTCAGTGGGACAGGACGCTGCACCTGTGGGGAGAGGCGACAAAGAGCTAGGAAGAAGTGGTACATCTCTCAGGGAAGCAAACCCTCAGGGACTCCAAGGCTGGAGATCTGGGACAGGGACGCAGAGCATCTGCCCCTTTTTGGGGGGAGAGCTGGTACTATGTCCCAAAAGCAGAATGGGAGAAAGCAAGCTTTGCGGGCAGCTCTCCCTTTACCAGGTGCCAGAGCAACTCAGCCAGCATCATGGCAGGGACAAGGCCAGGTTGAGCCGCAGCACTGCTGAGCACGCTGAGCCATGTGGCCCGGCCGTCTGCCTCGCGGACCCTGCTTTAGTACGGCGCCTGTGTCTGCCGGTGGGGCACAGACCGACCTCCCATGATGCCCTGGGGAGGAACTCTGCTTGCCTGGTCATTGTAGCCCATCAAGGCCCGACGGCTGTTCTTAGGGCCAAGAAACCTATTCACCAGCATGGTCCACCCCAGAGAAAAATGGAACTCTATGTCCTCCTGAAAGTCGGCACACAGCTTGTCACAGTTGAGGTCGTAGCTGAGGGAGAAGCACTGGCGAGGGACCAGCATGTCTATCTGATTCCGCACAGACACAGGAAGGAGGGGCTTCAAGCCATCTGCCAGGACACAAAGTGCACGTGAGCTTGGGCCTGTGCCCCACGGTGCCTAGCCTCAGGATGAGGGCCACACCAGCTGCAGCCAAGGGTGCCAAGTTCTACCCTGGGGGAAACCATCCCTGGGGGCAGCCTCACTTCGACAGGCTCTGCTGAGACCTGGGCCTCTTGCGGGCTGGGGCAGACTCTCAGGCTGTGACAGTCCCGGGACAGGACCCCCAAGTCTATGAATGGAATGGACTCACATGAACCCCCAGAACTTGAGGCACTAAGTTGAGTCATGGCCAGGGGTGACAGGACAGGGAAAGGCCCTATGAATCTGATCTGAGGCAGCCCAAGAGCCCCAGGACCCAAGTCCACACAGTGCTCACCGATCATGTCCTGCTGCATGGTCTGCAGAGCCTGGGTGATGGCCGTAGAGCAGCGGTCGGACAGGTTTCGGCCCAGTCCCTCCTCTATATGGCGGTGCAGTTCCTGCAAGCAGGAGAGGGAGGTCAGAGGAGCGGTGCCCCCCAGGAGCCCGGGCCCACTGGGCGACCAAGGAAGGCTCCCCTCCAGGCTTCCCCTGCACTGCAAAGGTGCCCTGGCACAGAGCAGCCAGGACCAAACCACTGTCTGGTGGTGATTCCATCGACAGCCAAAACACAAAGGGGTCCTGCTGCCTGGAAACTTGGAACTCACGTTCTTGTAGACCTTGAGGACGACTGGAGAGGGGTGGAAATCCATCTGGTACTCGTCGACCAGCACAGAGAGGCGTCTGATCTCCTCAGCCATTGCAGTGGACACCTACAGCCCAGGGAAGAACACTATGAACGGCAGGAAGCACGTGGCCCAAGCCTGCAGCACCAGGCTGTACCCTAGACGGTGGCCTAAGGCCAGTCTGACATGGAAGCAGGGACCTGCCCAGCACCACACACACAGTAAGAGCCCAAGGTGAAGCTCTACTCTCTTGAATTAGGGACACCACCTCCTCCTGGAAGCTAAGAAGGCCCTGCAGGGCTGTCTGCCCTGTCCCTTTCCCAGCACCCTGGACGCTGAGTCCTCGCCGCCCCAAATTCTTTCCCCGAGTCTCACCTGCCGTTCTACCTCCTCTGTAATCTGCTTAATCCGGAGTTTGTAGTCCTGAGCCAAGAGCTCCAGCTGCTTGTCAATAAACCGCAGCCGGTCCTGCCGCTCCTCACGCATCTCCTGGCAGTAAACCCTGCAGGGAGGGAGAGCAGCTCAGAGGCATGGTGCCCAAGAGCCCCTGCCCTCCCCGGGCACGAGAGTGACAATCACTCCCCAGTCTCCAACTTGACAGACAGGGGAAATCAGAAAAAATTCTGCCAACCAGTTGATAGGGAGAAAGCCAGCTCAGCCTCACCGGTGACCACAGAAATGAAAAGAAAGCTACTACTTTCTTCCCAGAGGCCTGGGAAAGGGCCGGGTCTGACGTTTCGGGGAGTCCCTGCAGACAGCACTGGGGGGCTGGGAGGGGCACAGCTGCTCTAGGAGCAGCAAAGCAAAGCTGAGCAACACTGAAAGCACCCCCCACCCTAGGCCACAGCAGCCAAACCTCTAGGAATTAAGTTCTAGAAAGGCTTACAAAGGTGCCTGGGGGGTCACAAGCAGGTGGCCACTGCTCTAGGGCAGTGGCATAGGAAAAACCAAGACCGAAAATCAGCTGGTAGGAAAATGGGCTCTGGCGACCATGGAGGCCTCTCCAAGGGTCATCAGCTGTGAGCACACGCCGGGCTGAGGAGAGGGGCAGGGTACAGGCAGGCACACAGGATGCCACCCCAGCCCAGCAACTACAGCCCGCCACAGGGCTGCCATATGTGCACTGGGACTGATGTAAACAGGGCAGCATCAGCCATGGTCACAGTGGCTCTGAGAAGTGACAGGGTCAACCAATCAAAGGGTACTTAACACTTTTTTCAGTTATATTTTCACTTAATATAGAGCCAACACTGCCAATTCTGGGTGACAGGAAGCAAGGTGATTTTATATAATTTTCTGTACTTTTCTACATTTTAAATTTCTCCATGCTGGGCATGGTGGCACAGGCCTATAATTTTTGTACCCAGGAGGCTGAGGCAGGAGGATCATTGCAAGTCCGAGACCAGCCTGGGCTATAAAGTGAGCTCAAGGCCGGCCTAAACTGTAATAGTGAGACCCTGTCTCAAAAAGACAGAAAAAAGTGCAACGTCGTGAGTTCAATCCCTGGTACAAAAACAAAAAAAAAGAAAGAAAAAGTCAGGATTGGGGCTGGGGATTTAGCTCAGCAGCATAAGCGCCTGTCTTGCAACCACACAGTTGTGAGTTTGATCCCCAGTACCAAAAACAAAGACAGAAAAAACAAAATCTCAAAAAAGAAAAAAAACCAAAAACTTAAGGGAAAAAACAAAACAAAACCAACCAAGCTCAGGCTCTGAGAATGGCCAGGTGGCAGGATGGGGTCCACACTGCACAAGCAGGTGGGCAGCACTGGTGGCCCTGCTTTCCGGTGGTCCCCACTCCCCGCTTTCCCTCCCTCCAGCTGTCCTGCCCCCCCACCCCATCCTATTCCCCTGCTGCCCACTCCCCCGCTGTCCGCGTGGCTCCATGGGGCCCGAGCGGAAGCCCACTCGGCTGCCCTTGGGGCCCTGCCCAGGGGACATCCCAGCTGCCCAGGGCGTGGAGCGGCACAGAGTTGGCCGCCCCTGCCGCCCCCTACCGCTGCTCCTGCGCTGCGATGTGCAGGGAGTCCATGATGAGGCGCACCGCCTCCGCGATCTGCTTGGCCCGCACCGTGTGCTGCTCAAACTTGGTCTTCACTGCAGACTGGGAGATGCATTCCTGGAACGCAGAGATGCTGGGGAGGCAGGGGCCAGGCTCCGGCTCTCTCTCGGGGACTCAACCAGGAGGCGCAGGATCAGCTGACAGCAGCCTCAAGGGACTTACCTCAAACCTCCTCTCGAAATTCTGAAACTCAAACATCCTCACTTGAAAGCCTTCTGCGAGCGCGCCCCCTAGGAGAGTTGTACCACGTTAGTGCAGAGACAAACGGGGGACCCCCAGTCAGGGAGGAGCCGCTGGACAGCGAGGGCCTCCCACCCCAGGACCTTTCCACTGCTTCTCCCCAAAATGATTTCCACCGAGTGACCCAGCACGTGACCTGGCACCTTGGACGCCTGAGGAAGGGGCCTCTGTTCCTGTGGTACCTCCTTCGGGCATGCCCTGTGCTTTCTGGATCCTGGCGTTGAGCACCTCCTTGGCAGACACAAAGAAGATGCGGTCCCCGGCCTGGGCTCGGTCCACCACGCCCAGCTCGTCCACCAGGAAGCTGGTGCAGCGCTCCATGTGCTGCCGCCGCACCTGAGGCCCAGGCAGAGGGAAGCCTGTGAGCAGGGTGGGTGCGGCTCGGCTGCTCCCAGTATAGGGCCCACAGCCCCAAACTGCATTCTTTTCTCCTTAATGGGTCACCTAGGCACATGAGTCCATGTTCAATGTGAAAGGTCACCTGCCACCTCTGATCCGTGGCCACCATGCTCCCCAGAAGCACTGTCGTGGGGGTGTTTTGGGGACTGGCTCAAGGCAGATCACACATACAAAACCAGGAGCTTTTAAGAGATTTCCTCCCCTCCGCAAACCTATCGGCTGCACCCCTCCCTCCAGTGAGGGCACTGGATTCCAAGAAACGTTAAGGATCTGCCGCAGTCACATGGCTCAGCATCAGCCAGGTCTGGACTCTGGTCCAGCGGCTGCGGATCTGATAAAATGAACCCGATGCCGCCATCTGCTACCCGCCCTTTCACTTCACACACGTCAGGGGCTAAAAGTTATCACTGGAAACGGATTATTCTCCACTGTTCTTTCAAGCTTCCTGCTCTCATCTTCTGAAAGCTGAGTCTATTCTGTACTTATTAGAGTTTTATGAACCAAAAAAAGAAAAATGGCCCCAAACAAAGACATAGGAATGTGGCCGGGTGCCCTTCAGACCCACGGGAGCACCAGGAAAGGGAAGGAGTGCTTTGCAGGCCATCAAAAGACACCGCAAGGGACACCTGGGTGACCTTTGTGCTGCCATCAATTCAGGGAAGCCACCAGATCTGCCGGCTCCCAGGAGAGTGCAGCGTAGTGATGGGCAGACGGCAGCCCCCAAAGGTCACACGGAGGCACCCACCTCCTCCATGTACTCGGGCTCCGAGGCGGAAGCATCCCACCGGTTGTTCAGGATGAAGATGTTTGGGCGGGACAGCCGCTCGCTCACTTTGTGGAAGAACTGCTTCTCCTGGACAGGGGGACAAGGCCTCAGGACAAGGGGCTGCGCCAGCCGGGGTGCCCCAGCCCTGGTAAAGCTGGTCCCAGAAGAAGGAAAGGGAGGAGATACCGTCTGCATCAGGGTGGACTCTGAGTTGGCTACCAGCACGAACACGTCAGCATCCAGGCAGAACTTGTCGATCCAGCTGTCCAGCTCTGTGGTGACATCGATGCCCGGACTAGAGGTACAGGGCAAACCAACATGGTTGGGCAGAGACCACAAGCCTGTCCCTCAGCTGTGCACAGACCGGGCGTGTGAGGCAAGCAAGCCTCGAGGGAGGAATTGGGCCTGGCCCTTCTGCTGAGAGTTTTACTTCTACTTCACATCCTGCTAGATTGCCTGGCAACGTGAGGCTTTTCGTATATGCATGTACCACTTTTATAAAAATGTAATGACTAGGGCCGGGGACTAGCTCAGTGGCATAAGCACCTGTCTGGCAAGTGTGAGGTCATGAGTTCGATCCCTGGTACCAAAAAAAAAAAAAAGTAATGACTGGTTTTACTTTAGGAATATATAAAATAAAGTCTTTCATAATGATTTTGGAGGGGTGGTACCAGGGATCGAACTCATGACCTCGTGTTTGCCAGGCAGGTTTTTGTGCCACTGAGCTAAATCCCCGGTCCTATAAAATAAAGTCTTTTATCTTTTTTGAGATGAGGTCTCATTGTGTAGTGCAGGCTGGCTGAAACTTGTAGCAATCCTCCCGCCTCAGCCTCCCGATTGCTGGGATTACAGGTGTGCACCACCAAGCCTGGTCCTAAAGTATGAGTTTATGTGAGTCCAGGTAAACACTAGAGTAGCATATGTCTTGGTATAGTTGTAACCTGTCCACAAAACATAGGGCAAAATGTTCCTTTAAGAGGAATAACTGGGTGTGGAGGCTGAGGCAGGAGGACAGTAAGTTTAGGGCCAGTCTGGGCAACTTAGCAGACCTGGTCTCAAAGTTTTAAAGAAAGGGCGGGGGACTGCAGCTCAGTTCTCCGCCAGCCACTACCCATCCCCAAAATGGGAATCAAATGCCACTCTGACCCCATCACCATGTGATCACTAGGGGCTAGGGAGGAGACGGTCTCCCCTCTGCAGCCCTTCCCGTCTCCCAGCAGCCCAGCCCTGAAACAGCAGCAGGGCCCGGTGCAAGGGCTCCAACAGCCAGACCTGGAGGGAACCCAGAGGAGGGGCTCGGCCAAGCCGTCTGAAAGGCAGCAACGCTGAGGCCAAGCACGCGCTGCACAGCTCTGCGGCAAGCACTCGCCCGGGTGCGTAAAAGCCCCAGGCCCACAACCACCGCGAAAAGAAGAAAAAGGCAGTGAGGAGGGGGCGTGCAGAAATGGGTGGAAGCCCAGTGCCTCCGTCAGGGCACCTCCTACCTGTCCATCAGCACCAGGTCGTCTCTCAGGAGCGGGCATTTGGAGTTGGGCCACATCACGCTCACCAGGCTGCCGGCGTGCAGCTGCTCGTCCTGATGCAGGGCGTGGGCCAGCTGGTTCACAGTCTGTCGGGAGCACGGAGAGGACGGTCAGGCGGGGGCAGCCGCCCAGCCAGGTTTCCACAGCGCCTGCCCCGGCACGGCGGCCCCATCGGCCACGGCCTTTCTATCATCTCATACATAAAGTGCTGGAAGCTGTCAATGAGAGCCAACTTTCTAGCCGGGTATGCTGGTTCACACCTACACTCCTGGGAGGCTGAGGCAGGAGAATCACAAACTGCAGCCTCGCCTGGGCAACTTAGCGACTATGCAGGACTTTCAAAAAATTATATATATATCATTGCAATGGCCTTGAGTTCAATTCCTATTAATATGAAAAACAAACAAAAAAACCCCTTTCTTCCTCAAGACTCTTAGATATCATCTTAAAACTGAAACTGCATTTTTTTTTTTTTTTGAGACAAGACCTCACATTGTAGTCCAGGCTGGTCTTGAACTCACTATGCAGCGCATGCTGGCTTCAAATTTGCAGTGATCTTCCTGCCTCAGCCTCCCAGGTACGTGCCGCCACTACCGCACTCACATTAACTTCTTACGGAGCTCCATAAGCAGCTGCCCCAAGCAGGAACGCAGTTTCTCTCAGACTAACCGAGGCAAGGGGTGGCAGTCCCGGCTGGTGTGCAGTAGTCCCAGCGCAGGCAGCCTCTCCCCCGGGACTAAGGAGCAGTGGTGCCCGCCTCACTCCCTGCACGGCCTCTGGCATGCCCAGCCCCACACAGACCCCGTGGCTCGCTCGTGGCTCACCTGACTCCCTGATCACTCTGTCCTCAAGAGCTCGTGTGAGGGCCCAGGGCCTCTCCCTCCCACCGCAGGGAAGCCCTGCCCTGTCTGCGGCGTGGGGTCACCCACCTTGACGCTCCGCTTCTCCTCCGAGCCCTCGGTGAGCAGGAAGGCCTCGTGACCCTCGGTGCCCCCCACCCGCAGGAAGCAGTTGGTGGTGTGGCCAATCCCAGAGGGCAGAACCTTGTCCCACAGCATGGCGTTGATCACGGTGCTCTTCCCGTTGCTCGTCCTAGGAAGAAATGAGGCATCAGCAAAGCCAGCAGCAGCCAGTTTCGGCTGTCACTGCTGGTCCCAAATCAGTTCTCTGTGCTGTCACTAGTGGCCAGACAGCACCCAAAGCACATGCTCCATGCTCACTAAAATGGGCAGCAAATGTCCCCTGGCTTGAGCCATGACTTGGGCCACCACCTCAGACCCATCTGTGAGGCGCTCGTGCCAACCTGTCCCCGAACACCGCGCTGCCTCCCGGCACCCGCAGCACAGCTGGGGCCTGTCCCCCCAAGCATGGGCCACCCTGAGGCTGTCACAGGGCATCAGGACAGTGCCTTTTCCCCCAGGAACTGCCGTGTACCTGGCACTCCACCTGGCTAGGGGCCTTCTTCCTGTTTTCAATTTTAATTTATTTTTAGATATCTACTTAGAAAACTGTAACAAGAAAACAGAGAAGGAAAGCTTCACAACATGAGGGAAATGCAAACCAAACTCAAAGTGGGAACCAAGGGCAATGGCCTGCACCTACAGCCCTTGGAATCAGGCGGCTGAGGCAGGAGAATCACATTGCTATGGTCTGGGTCTACATGTCCCCCAAAGCCTCATGCAGTTCCAGGCAGGGCCTTTTCAGAGGTGGCTGGATCTACAGTGTGTGACTGATTCAGCCTGATGCTAGGATTAAGGGCAGATGGGTGCTAAATCAGCCCACTGATTAGTTTGGCACCACCCTAATCCTGATAGCCTGGACAAAATACAGGGGCAGAAAGCAGCCTGTCTTGTCTTTTGCTTGCTCTGCTACCTCTGCCAGCCATGAACTGTCTCTCCTCCAAAATGCCTGTCACCATGCCACTCTGCCTTGGAGTTAGCCAATTACAGACTGAAAGCACTACAAAGTGCAAGCTAAATAAATCTTTCCCCTTTAACTCTGGCTAGTCTTTATTTTGTACCAGGGATCAGGGATTGAGCTCGTGACCTTGTACTTGCCATGCAGGTGCTTCTGCAGCTGAGCTAAACCCCTGGCCCCTTCCCCTCTTAACTTCGGGTTGGGTATTTTGTCTCAGCAATGAGAGAAGTAACTAAGACACATTCATATGTGGAAACCCATATGTGGAACCCAGGAGTTGGAAAGCAGGCTGGGTAACATAGTGAAATCCACCTCAGAAACAAAACAAACACAAACAGAATGCAAAAACACCCCTCCCGGTTGGACACCATTTTACCCAGTCAGTACTGCTGCTACCAAAACCCAGAAAACAATCCATGCTGGAAGGATGTGGAAAACTGCAGGCGCGGTGCTGGGGTACACAATGGGAAATGGCACAATGGCTCCCGAAGGGTTATGCACAGGAGAATTATACGATCCACTGACTGCTTCTGTGTGTGGCCTGAGAGAGCAGAAAGCAGGGTGCAGAAGACAAAGCAGCCCCCATGTCACAGCAGCAGCAGTGTTCGATACTGTGGGCAGGCGGCAGCAACCCGGGTGGGCATGTGGATGAACGTGGTCTACACATAATGGAGTAGGACTCAGCCTTAAAAAGGCGGCTTTGGTTTTTTAGCTTGCTTTTGCATTACTGGGGATTGAACCCATGGCCTGTGCAATGAGCTACATCCCCAGCCCTTGATTGTTTACATTTTGAAACAGCGTCTTGGCAAGTTGCTGGGTTGCTGAGGCTGGGCTTGAACTTATGATCTTCCTGTCTTAGCCTCCCTGAATGCTGGGATTATAGGTGTGTGCTGCTGGACCCAGCTCAACCTTAAACTGTGACACAGGCTACAACAGGGATACACCAAGGACCCTACACTGAGAAGAGCCAGTCGCCAAGAGACAAACACTGTCTGACTCCACTTATGTGAAACATCTATTCTACAGCACTTGAATTCCTAAACACAGAGAGCAAAGTGCAGCTGGCCAGGGCCTGGGGCGGGGGTAACGGTGAACTGCTGCTGAACAGCGACCATTTCAGGTATGTGAGATGGAAAGTTCTGAAGACAGGTCGTAAATAATGTGGACACACTCGCTACTGAACTGTGTACTGTACCTCATAACAGTTAACGTGGGTGGCTGGCGTATGACAGAGCACATGCTTGGTGGGTGGCTGGGGGTGACAGAGCACATGCTTGGTGGGTGGCTGGGGGTGACAGAGCACATGCTTGGCATTTGGGAGCCCTGGTTTTCATTTCCAGCACCACCACCAACAAAAAAGTTAACCTTATATTAAATATACTTTTACAAATTCAACATAAAAAAACTGGAAGGACCCAGGCACCCTGCTGGCCCCAGCCCTAGCCCACCCAGCCCAGGAAGCAGCTGTGAGGCTTCCAGACTCACCGACCGAAAAAGGCCACCTTCATGTGCCGCCGGGCCAGCACCTCGCTGATGCCCCTCACTTTGGACAGATAACCTTTGACATCCAGAACCTGCTCTTCCGTTGTGACGGGGTCCAGCTCTGCGTTCCTGTAGGTGTCTGGAGGCAAAGATGACATAGGGTCACCATATGATTCTGTGACCGCAGCCGCAAGGACCTGAGTGCTGGCCCTGCTCACCAGAACCTCCTCGAGGCCACTTCTGTGGCTCCCTGCTGTGGCAGCCAAGACGTGACTGGCAGCAAGACCGCCTGGGCCCAAACTCTCACAGCTACCAGCTCTGCGACCTCAGGCTCAAGGCTCCCCGTCAGATGGAGGCAGTGCACTCACATCACCATGTGCGGCTCAAGGAAGTGACAACACCAAGCATGGACAGCGGGCAGCCAGAAAGTCTGCTCTTTTCCTTATGTATTCTGCCTCAACAAATGCTTACAAAGCTCTCACCACAGGTCAGGCACCGTGCTGGGCACCTTCCACACACGGCCTCACTCCAGCCTTGCTGTTAACTCTGCACAGGGTAAGGTAGTAAGTAGGGGAGGCAAGATTCACACCAGCCCTTGGTGTCACTGCACAAGGCCCTTCCTGACCTAGCCCTGCGGGCCCTGCCGGTCTCTCTCCATCTCTCTATCCCCCAAACTGGCCTCAGGTGATTGGGAGCATTCTCGACTACACCCCCAAGCTGGCAGGCCCCAGACTGCACCCACCACACCCACATGGACCTGGCACCATGTAAGTGGCCAGCTGGCCCATCTGTACCATTTACCACTGAGGCTGCACTATCCACTCCCACGCTCACAAATTTTATATATATATATTTGTGTTCAATTGTGTGTGTGTGGTTGAGACAGTGTTGCTATGTAGCCCAGGCCAGCCTCAGACTCACAGTGCTCCTCCTGCCTCAGCCTCTCGAGTGTTGGGATTACAGGCATGCACTACCCCACCCTGTCTCACAAATCTTTGTGAAGGACAGCAGCTGAGCAAGATCCTATGTCACTCCATCCAGCACTAGCACGAAGGAGGGGCTTCGTGTGGGCTCCGGCAACTCCTACAGGCACCAAGCTGACAGGCCCCGGTCCCGAGCACACTGTCAAAGTATCCTGAGAGTGACAGGCGGCATCTCAGAGACCACCCAGTGAGCAGCGAGTGCCATGAAAGGACATGACCAAGCTAACATGCACTGTCCCGCCCCAGCCCAGACCCCTCTACCACCCTCCCTGCACCGGCACACGGACACGGCCTCTGCAGTGACGGGGAGGACACGGGTTCCCAAGACTGTAGCCACCCAGAGAAGCTGGCGGAGACAGGCTCTTGCCGCTTGCCCTTTGGCGAAGGCCCAGCTGGGAAGCTGCCCCCCTTGGCCCAGAGCAGCCCCAGCTGTAGCCCAGGGTCCCTCCGTTCCTTTCCCTCGTGGGACCAAGAGGTAAAGGCTGTACATTTTCACAGATTCACTGTGGGCTCTGAGAGGACGGCAGCCTTGTCACCACCTCTGTAATCCCATGCCTGGCACAAATGCCAGCTGGGCAGGGCGGCTGCTGCTGAAGCAGGAAATGCTGAGGAGACAGGGGCTCCAGAGACCAGGATGCTCCACAACGCGAGGTGGACACAGGAGAAACCCAAAGAGGGGAGCAGAAGACGACAGGAAACGGGGAGGCTGCGGGGAGACGGGACGAGGGCTGAGGATGGGGGAGACAGGAGGAAAGGGAGGCAGTGGGGAGGTGAGGACCTAGACGCGGGTGTACAGGACCCATTATCCATGCTGAATGCGTTCATTACTCGGCGCAAGTGTACACTGAACACACGGCCAGTCAGGGCCGCTGAGCCAGTTAGAAATACAGGTAGTCAGACAGGGCTGGGTCCTCGAGGAAGCTGGCACAGGACCAGATGTCTGATGACCTTGGGGGAGACACACACCTCTTGCTGCGGGCCAGATCTCAAGACAAATGCAAGCACACCCCCTTAAGTATAATCCTTAGGGATTAAGTCTGGATCACTTTATGCCCACTTGGCAAATTCCCATTTCCCCACCTTTGAGCCATCTAATCTCATGGTTCTACTCCATAAAAAGTCCCTGGAAAAGACAGAGTCTGGGGAAACGCGCTTGGGACCCCCTTCTGTCTCTCTCCAGACAGAAGCTTTCTTTCTCTCAATAAATATATTCTACTCTTCACCTCTGTTGTTCCTAAAATTCATTCTTCGATTTTAGAGAACACGAACTCGCAGACATAGATTGGGCGTTTCACTCACCTATATCAATTTCACCCTCTAACCCTGTACTATTAAAATTCAAGTTTTTCAAAACTCTTTATTTCTTTATTTAATTGCTGGGGATCAAATTCAGGGCTGTAGGCACTCTAGGCAAGACCTCTCCCACTGAGCTACCTCCCCACCCCTACTTTTTAACTTAAAATGTAAGGGACACTTTCCCTCGCAACAGACAGGTTAATGAAGCTGGACCCATACGCCTCCTCCAGGGATGGACTGCGAGCCCCAGTGGCCCTGTTATAGGCAATATGATGTCAGGGGACCCCAGCTGATAGCAGCCTGGAGAGGAGGTGGCTGCCCAAGGGACACCTGCAAAGATTCCTCAGACTCTGAAAATGCCTGGTCTCACCTGAGCCCCCCTCAACCAAGAGAAAATCAAGGGCAGCTGAGCGCCAGCCACCAAGGTTCATAGTCAGCCCTCCACCTGCAGCCAAGCAGCTGGCCCTTCTCTGCTGCAAGGGCAGGCCTCAAATTAGTAACGAGTAGCAGAGGCAAAGGTGACAGGAATGTCTATTCATAGTCCTGTTGCCAATCTAAAATATCACGGGCAGGACACCCTGCCCGGGATAACCACCACCCAGCACTGCCTGGCGTTACAGCGGCCAGAGCTGAGCCAGGGGGAGGCTGTCAGTAAACACGAGGTCACTCACAAGGACAAGTCATGAACCTTAGTATGCTTGTCTTTTAGATGGGGACAACATTCTCCCAGCCCTCACGACAGGAAACGAGTTGATGCAATTCTTAGATCAGTTCTTACCTGCTGGTTCCTGGGTCTTCCCGGTCTAAGCTTCCCACTTCCTAATTCTACAGGACTGTAAATGTGGAGCACCACAGAGGGGAGTAGCCCCTGAGCGCATGTGTCCCCCCAAAGCAAGGTTGCACCTCCCCTCTCCGAACCCTGCTTCCCAAGTAGCCCAGAGGGTCTGAGGCATCTCGGCTAAGCAGACGCCCACTCACCTTCCAGGAAGGCCGCGCTCTCCTGGATGTAGGCCCCCAGCTGCTCAAAGATGCCATTGATCTTCTTCTTGGCAGTGACGAAGTGCTTGAGAGGGGACGCATTCACCTCAGCCATGTGTCTCTTATCCTTCTTGACCGTGACGATGGGGTTGCATCGAGAGAAGAGCAGGGACATCGCGCTGCAGGAGGGGACAGTGTGAGCGCCCAGGAACACCTGCCTGGGGACACGGTACCAGGGGCATGGCAGATTGTGGAAGAACTGGGACCAGCTCTGGGCTCCACCAAGAACATGGGGCCCACTCAAGGTGACAAGGCAAGAGCCAGCGTGAGAAGAATAGGAAGGCAGACCTCAGGACGCTCAGACTACTGTCCCTGCCACACTGCACGGGCACAGACACCTATAGCCAAGGCCCTGAGTCGAGGCCCAGTACTGGCGACACCTTGCCTGCTAGACAGCGACAGACTGGGACATGGAGGAATCTCGAGGTCACACAGAGAAGCTGTCCTCTAGCCAGTGAAGTGGATGACTTCTCCCCACACACCATCCAAGCACCGCAGGGAGAGAGCAAAGTGAGGCTCAAGATCAGTGACCCACACATCCAGGGGCCACTCTGCCGCCCAGAAGCCTGAGGGCGCCCATTCCTCACATGACTTACGGGGCAGAGACAGAAAGAGACCTACTGCTAAAACTGACTCCAGGCTGGGCGTGGTGGTGCACACCTGGAATCCCAGCACTCAGGAGGCTCAGAACAGAAGACAGCTGTGAGTTCAAGGCCAGCCTGAACTGCCTGGTCAAAAAACCAAAACAAAACAAAACCTTACTTCAAAACATCTATTGGTCTCTTACTATAACTGTGGATTGTAGAAAATTTGGAAACTAAAGGAAAAAAACCCTAACTCTACCACTGTGTGATAAACACTGCTAATGTTATTAACACTGTCTTTTTATGTGGCACTCTCTCTCCCCTGTCTCTGTCTGTCTGTCTGTCTCTCTCTCTCTCTCTCTCATATGCATCTCTACAGTCCATTTGCTCCACATGGCAAAGTGACTTGACTCCAAAGTCCCCTGGTCAAAGGTCAAAAGAGCCAATCAGAGAACGCAGCTCCAAGTGTAGCTGGGAAACCCTGCCAGGTCCTCCTCAGAGTTCCCACCATGGAGGGAGCCCTTCCTCCAGCAGAGCCCTCCGGTCCAGGGCAGTACAAGGAAGAAGGCCCCTCCTAGCACCTGGCTCTGTCCCCCTCTCCCTGGGCAACCCCTGCCAATCAGCCCGAGGCTCAGGCGGGAAAGGAGAAGGCGCTGCTCCCGAGCGCACACATGAGAGAAACTGGCAAACGGTGCCAGGAGGTGCTGCGCAAGGTCCCAAGAAGCAGAAAGACCCAGAGAAAGCGGGGGAAGACCGAGCGCCAAAACTGGCTCTTAGGAACTATCCAGCCCAAGAGGGAAGCAGTAAGATGTGCAGAGACAGGAACCACATGCATTGCTCAAATTCACAAATCCTTTTGCAATGTGAGACTCCTTGGGAGGGAGGAAGTGACCCACTTCTGTGTCCATCCACCTCCTCCATACAGCGCTACACCTCTGAGATGTGTTTTTCTTAACTAAGAAAGACAACAGCACCTCGAGGAGGGGAACTGGCTCCTCAAAGCAGAAAAGCAGAGTCCAGGGTACGGCAGGCAGACATAGGAGAAGTGCTGGGTTGGTGCAGCTTGGTGGTTCGGTGCCTGCCTAGCACAGCTCCTGGGTTTGATCCCAGCACTGATACGGGAGAAAAAGCCCACACTAAAATCGCGTCTGGGATGGGACATGATGGAGGGCTGCACATGACAGATTTTGGAATCAGCCATTGTTGGGTACAAATTGTGACTGTAGCCAGGAATGGTGGCACACGACTGTATACCTAGCATTTGGGAGGCTGAGAAAGAAGGATCACCAAGAGTTCAAGAACAGCCTGAGCTACATAGTAAGATGCTATCTCAAAACAAAACAAAACAAAACACACACCAAAAAAACCCGGCTAGGTGTAGTGGCTCACTCTTGTAATCCCAGCACTCGGGAGGTTGAGGCAGGAGGATCTTTCCAAGTTCAAGACCAGCCGGGGCTACAAAGTGAGCCCAAGGCCAGCCTGAACCACATTTTGAGACCCTGTCTCAAAAAGACAAAAGAAAAAAAAAAAGAGAGAGAGAGAGAGAGAAACCATCATAACTGTACTCTTTCTGGGCTACATAAACTTAAGCAAGTTATTTCACCTTAGAACCTTGATTTCTTCATGTGTACCACAAGTACAATACTGCATAAAACCGTGAGAAGACTAACGGTGATGACAAAAGCTACAAGCTTAGCATGCACACACACACAAAATAAGGAATCAAAGGTAGCTTTACATGGTTTAACGCAATTCTCCCCAAAAGCCCCCAGCCTGCAAAGAAAGTAACTGGGCTAAGGACCTGCCTCTCCCCCGCCGGCTTGGCTGCCCAGGAGACAGAGTAAGCAGGCCTGCTGGGAAGATCAGCTGTGCCAGCTGCAGAACAACTTACTTGCAAGACAGAAGTTCAGAAGCAGGTGCTTTTTAAATTCCAGTCACTGTGCAGGCTGAAGGGTGCGAAACTAAAAGCACAAGTGAGCAGTGAGTGCAGGGCTCACGGGAACATGTGTCAGTAAAAGCTTAGTCCTTCAAGGTTAAAGTCTGCGGGAGCTCAACCAGGAAGGGCCTGTGCTTGCCATGACAACACCTTGTGAAAAAAAGCCTCACCAGCGACTTCTCCAAGCTGTGTGGCTTCCCCGGCTCAGCCGACTCCCGAGCTGAGATTCCACATTAACCCTGCTCTCTCCCAGGAACACGCTTGCCTGGATTACCCATACGGCATACACTCCTACTGTCCTAGGCCCAACTCACATGTCACCCCCTCCACAGGGAACGCCCACTCTCACCAGACTGTGTCCCTGCCTAAGCTCTGAGCTCCTCGAAAGCCAGTCTTCAAGAACAGTGATCTCCTTCCATTTTACCTTCCTCTCCACAACTAGGAGTCATGGGGTGAAAGGGGAACACCCCCTAGGGACAGTTTTAAATCTTCCTGGACACCCAAACCCTCTTTCTTCTCAGAAAATGACATGTGGGACTCAGTGTGCCCGGAGTCGAACAAATGTTTCAGATTCTGAAACACGATCCCTCCAAAGAGCAGGCTGGGCATACACATGGGAACAAGAGGACCAAAGCAGCAAAACACATGCACAAGAGCCAAGATAGGGTCCCCACTATCTCAGGGCTTGGTCTGCTGGCCCTCACTCTTTCAGAGCCCTGGGAAGCAGCTGGCTTCCCATTCCCCGTCTGGAAAGCCCTGATAGCCACGACTTCAACACAAGGACCACTGCAGGCATGGAAGCCCATCCCCCAAGCACAGCTCAGCTGCAGGGTCCAATTCCAGTATCAGCTGCACACTAAGTCACACACTCAGAGATTCTGAGCTCAAAGTGCTCTCTCTTAACATTATAGTCTCGGACAGAGCTGGGCATGGTGGGGCACGTATATAATCCCACTACTTGGGAGGCTGAGCCAGGAGGATCACTGCAAATTCCAGGCCAGCCTGGGCTACAAAGTGAGTTCAAGGCCAGCCTGAACTGCACAGTAAGACCCTGTCTCAAAAAGACCAAAAAAAAAAAAAAAAACCAAAAATAAATAAATAAAGTCTCAGAGTTTACAGCAATATTTCCCAGTATGGTCTGCAGAACTCTACTTGCACCGGGTGTTTCAGGTAAAAAGGGTTCTGTGTAAATCAATCTGTAAATGGAGAGGGCTGCTGTCCCTCTCAATTGGCATGGCTGACAATTTAATTGTATTGGATCAACAATGCACACATTTATTCATTGAAGACTCTTCCATGTAACAAGCTTTAAAATTGTGATAAGCAGCTGGGTGTGGTGGTGCACAACTATAATCCCAGCACTCAGGAGCCTGAGGTAAGAGGATCACCTCTAGTTCAAGGGCAGCCTGAACTACATGGAAAGACACTGCCTCAAAAACCAAAACAAAATGAAACAAAATTCTGATGACTGCACTCCTAGAAAAGGCTCTTTCATCCTGGTAGTCTCCTAACCTCACTTCCGAAAAGTGCCAGGGACACACTACTAACAGATAATAACTGAAGACTGGAAACAAAGCCAATTGGGAATAAAACTGCTATTAGCATGTCAAGGTGATCAGAAGCTTTGCCTCAACCTAGGCTGGTGGTGATGAACCTATGGAGAAGCCACATCACAGCAGACTGTTTGTAGCATTGAAAGCTCTAAAAGATTTGCCATCGCTGACCTAAGCCGTTAGTTGGGAAGTATTAGGTATTTAGGGTACACAGCAAATTCACTGCAGGAAGTGTTTGGGTCTCAAGCACAGTCCCTAAAGCCACACCATCTCCTTACCCAGTTTTATGTACAGCAACTCCTAGCAGGGAAAATAAAATGCATCCACGGTCATCAGCTGGCACAACTGGAACAGAGGAGAAGCTGAGAAATTGAAATAGAAGAGTATACAGGGTAAAGGGACAGGGCAGACTCCTAGAAGAACTGTAATAAGAAGCCAGCCTCTGCTGGGCAGAGCCAGCCAGGGAGAAGAAACAGCACCTCACAGAACTAAAAAAAAGGGAGACAGAGATAATTCTTGAGGGAGCCCAGGAGATCCTGGCCACTTTAAACAGGCTCCTCAGCAACCAGTGAAATTCTTCGTTGAAGCAGAAAGGAGATAAAGTGGTTTTTCTCAACACAGTTTCCAATTCACTCTATGCAAAGAGGACCCCAACCAAGAAACACGCCACCCGAGGGGCAGAGCCAGCAGAGTACAGTACACCCATTTCCATTCAACCCAGATCTGGGGTGCTGGAGGTCCCAGCTGTCACTTACTTTTTGGGTGAAAAGAGACTTTCACAGCGTGGGCATCATGAACAGGGCTGCAGTCAAAAAGCAGTAAGAATCTGAGTTCTATTCTGCTGAGTTCTATTCTGCGCTGTCTCACGTCAAAGTTGGCTGTAGATGGTGTTGACTCCACCTGTAACCGCCTTACCGGGAAGGAAAGGGGAGGTGTCAGTGGATGGCAACAATGAAAAAAACAACTGGTGCCTACAACAAGTCTCATCAGGTTTTAAAGGCAAACAAACTCATCCCTCAGGGAAGCTTACTCATCAAGGCCCAGGGGGCTGGGCAGGCATGTGAGGAAATGCCACTGCAAACACACAACACACAGGTGTGGGCCAGTCCCACACATACACAAACACGTGTTCGGCCGCTGGTTAAGCCTTACAGAGGTTCCCTAGAGGGGATCTGGTAAAAGCATACCCAGAGAGGGAGGGGAGGGCAGAACAAGTACCGGCCTGGAGGACCAACTACCAACTAGAGATGGGAGGAGGGGGGTGAGGAAGAGAAATGTAACTCATTAAAAGCCAATTACCCCAGCTGCTGGAAAGTATCTCAATTCAGTCTCAATTCTCAGGTGCTAAAGAGAAGCTTGGACTACTTGCAAAGTTTACAGACTGCTAGTCTAGTGGCCAAACGGGGAACTGAGATACTCTTCCACTTCTCTGACTCGAAAGCTCACAGAGTTTTTCAACTATATGAGGCTGCCTCGCTGTCCCTCTTTGGGGACAGGAAGGGAGAAATCAGAGCCCTTTCTTTTCTGGGAGGAGGGAGAGAGAGAGCTGAGAATTTAAAGGATTGGGGCAAAGATGGTTTTCAAAACAGGACGAGTGTCTTTGCCTTCCTGCGTCCGAGCAGCCATTTCTTCAGCATTTTCTGTGTCTATGTGTGTGTGAGTGCTAGGCGCTGAAGTCAGATAAGAACAGTCCTTGCCTTCCAGTACATTACAGTGATATGAGAAATCATACAAGTAAATAGGCCGCTGTACTAAGGAGGGGAGGGCGGCGCGGGGCGGGGCGCTCCAGCAGTGAACCGGCGCATCTGTCTGAGTAAACGTTGGCAAGAAAAGGGGACTGAGAGAAAAACACGAAAGGGGCAGCCGTGGAATATGGCCATGAATGCTGCGAAGGGGAGCGATGGGAGTTTCAGAGGACCCCACGCCCCAGCCCAGGGTCCTGCGTCCCGCCCCCTCCTCTCAGAGCCGCGGAGGGCCGGGCTTCCAGCCCCGAGCATGGGGACGCTTCTATGACCTGATCATCAGCCCTGAGAGTCCCATCGGCCCCACCACCCCGGGCTGGGCTGCTCAAGGATCTCCGGGCCGGGGCTGGCGAGTCCCACTATTCCGGCCAGCTCGCCCTCTCACCTTCACCTTCCCGGCCTCGCGGCGGCCATCACACCCAAGACATCACCAGCGAGCGCCACCCCGAGGAGAGGCGAGAGGAGGGCGGGGGCCTCGCGTCATCAGCCGTCGACCGCTTCCCTGTCGGCCTAGACGAGCCAGTGGATTCCGAGCTCAGTCGTTTGGAATTTACTACTCCTTACGTCGCAGTGTTCTCATGGTTCTGCCCTTTGAAAGGCGCTATATCGTGCAGTTTTACCGCTGGCGCGTCCCAAGCGGATGACATAAGAGCCTCGGGACTTTCCTCTGCATCATGGGATGTGTAGTTTCTGTGGGCGCGGACTACAGCCGGGAGGGCGGGGCGGGGTGGGGCGGGGCCTCCAGCTGTCAAGAGGTAAGAAAGAAAACAAGGGTACGGATTTCAGGTTCCCCTATCTAGCTTATCGCTCCAGCTCCGGGACCCTGACTTGAATCTTAGGATGTTTTTTGAGAAGCGCCCTCAGGAGGACCAGCGTTGGGGGCAGTGACTCATCTAGGTAGGCAGGCAGGCTGGAGCTGGCTGCCCTTGGGTTGCCTTTGTAGAAGTCAGAAGAGCAGCAGCATACCAGGCTCAGAGAGTGACTGCCGAGGCCCCAGCATCAGTCACTGGGCCTCTCCTTATGTGCCAAGCACCAGGAGACAGCTGTAGACAATTTCTGCAGGGAAACTCCGAGCCTGGACTGGCGCACCGGTCACCGCTGAGTGGCTATTGAGTCCCTACAATGCAGCAGGTGCAAACTGAGCCATGCCCCAAGACTTGGTGTGTAAAAGAGGTAATTTTGAATAAATTGGGTTAAATATACAATTATTTAAATTTGCACTTGGTTTCTTTTTCCTTCTAAAATCGTGGCTATGCCTGTAATCCCAGCACTCCCAGAGGCTAAGACAGGAGGAATGCAAATTCAAACCCAGCCTGGGAATTTAGTAACATCCTATCTGCAAAGGGCTGGGGATGTAGCTCCAGGTGAAGGGTCTGGACTCAACCCCGCAGTGCTGCAAACACAAACAAACAAAAATGTAGCTACTAGAAAATTTTAAACCGCATTCACATTTGTGGCCCACAGTGTATTGCTATGGAACAGCACTGTCTAGGCCGCTAGTTAGACATAATGGGCCTGGGAAACTAAAGGAAGAGTACAGAATACAGAGTTTTGCCACTTAAAAAACAAAGAGTTCAATGTATAATATATTTATAATGATTTCTGAGGTCTCAAAGCTAAGGCAGTCTCACAGAGCATAGTGACATTATGCTCACCTCTACTGACACCCAGCCACCTGGCTGTCTAGTTCCAAACAAAGCACACAGCACTTCCAGCTGCTGTGATACTAGGAAAGGAAATGTTCTTCTATTCTTTTCTTTCTTTCTTTTTTTTTTTGTATTTTTGAGACAGTTTCACTATGCAGTTCAGGCTGACCTTGAACTCACTTTGTAGCCCACGATGGCTTGGACTCGAAGTGATCCTCTTGCCTCAACCTCTTGAGTGCTGGGATTATAGGTGTGTACCAGCTTAGAGACTCTCATCTGTCAGGAACCATGAATTCCGTTTCCCTTCGCTGACGGAATCTTGCCCAAGTCAGGTGGAGGCCTGAGGGACCTCCCAGCATCTCTCCTATCCATTTTTTCCTCTTCCCTAAACCTCCCTCCAAGCATTGGCTCGGTCCTCACTCAGGCCATTTATCATTCAGTTAAAAACAGCCCCAGGCTGGAGTGTAGCTCAGTGGTAGAGCATGTGGCTAACATGCTCAGGGCCCTGGATTTAACCAATCCCTAAGTCCAGCACCCCCACAAAAACAAAATAAATTCTCTCTCTCTTTCTCTCTCTCTCCCTCCATCCCTCCCTCCCTCCTTCTCTCCCTCCTTCATACACACACACACACACACACACACACACACACTACACATACACGCATGCACCAATCAGCTCAAGAACCTTGTTGTGTTTTAGTTCTAGAAGTCCGTGTTCAGGGGTGGAATATATGGGAGTGGATTGGATCATGGGGTACTCTACTTTTCAGTGGATGACTCACTGATGAATTTATGGATAAATATGCTGTTAGAAGGAGGGGTGTGGTTGGAACTGCAGGTGACTACAGGTGACTGAAGCCGAGTCCTCCTTTCTCTCTCTGCTTCTGGGCTGCCATGAGCCTTCCTCCATCACACCCACCCACAATGCACTACTTCTGCTTTGGAGCCAGCTGACCATGGACTGAACTTGCTGGACACTGTGAGTCAAATAAACTTCTCCTTTGAGTGTCAAGTAATTTCATCCCAGTGACAGGAAAGTGACTAATATAAATATCCAAGAAAAAGATTAGCCATGGTGGCTTCTGGAGAGAAGAATTGGGCAGTCTGGAGTAAGAGTGATGAAGATTTATGCTATTTTAATTTATCATGAGCCAATTTTGAAAAGCAAAACACAAGATGAAAACTCTTTAGAAGCCATACATCTAACCCTCAAATGACTCCAGCAGGTCCTGAGTAACACTCAACTCTCTGCAGCCTGGTGCAATGGTCTGGATGCATCACCTACACATTCCTAAGTTGAAAGCTCACTCCCAGGTTTTAAGTAATGACATTCAGAGGTGTGGCCTTTGAGAAGATGGTTAAATGAGACCTTGAAGGTGAGATGGCAGGAAACAGATATAAACTAGCCGGCTCCTTCTGCTCACCATGTGGGACCAGCCACAATATAAAGGTACGGGAAGAAGGCCTTCACTAGACGCTGGCTCCATGCACTTGGACTTCCCCGCCTCCACGACCATGAGCTCAACAGCTCTCTCTTCTGTATAAATTACCCAGTCTGTGCTATTCCCTTATAGCAACTGAAAACAGACTAACACATGGGGGGAAATGGGCCTTGACATTCTGACCCATCCACTTCAGCCCCACTGCATTCTCTAGGCATCAAGGGTCTCTCTGCCTGTTTGAAACCTGGCCCGTCTGAGACCCAGCCTATGTGGCACTGTGTTTCTCAGACTCAGTAGCTTCCGGGCTGGATGATTCCTTTCCGGTGGCAGTGGAGGGCTGCCCCATGCACTGCATGATGCTTGGGATGATCCCCTGCCTGTGTCTGCCAGATGCCAGTAGCATCCCCCTCCCACAGTGACAACTGAAACTGCCTTCAGATCTGGCTGAATGTCCCCTGGAGGTGGAGATCCTTCTCAGGTTATGCCCGACAACTGGTCCCTGCCACTCCTCTCCCACTTGTTATTATGTCACTTTGACATTGAACAGAGCTCACAGTGAGCTCCATTTAGTTCTTTCTGTCCCTGCCCCTCCCCACACTATTGGCTAATGGTAGCCTGGGGCGCAGGGATCTGATTGCTTCAACTGCTGAAACCATATTCTAACTCCTGTCCCTGCTACTTACTTGCTGTGTTCTTAGGTCAATGACTTAGCCTTTCTGAGCCTGTTTCCCCACGTGTAAAAAGGAAGTAACAGCTCTACTCTGAGCGCTGTGTGCCAAACGCCTGACACGGTACAATGCACAGCCTGCAGGAGGCGGACAGACGGAGGCTCTCAGGACTAGTAAATGCCGGATGAGACGGAAGACTTAGCCCAGGTTGCCAGCACACTGGTTCTCCCCATTGCTGTTTGCAGGCCAAGTGGTTCGGAGGCTCCAGAGCACAGCTACCGCCTGATGCGGGTCTGGACTGGAAGAAGTGTGCCCCAGGCAGCCGGGGCCTGACTCATGACAAGGGTTTCCGGAATAAACAAATGCCACGGAGGTCACATGGCACCGGGTCTGGGCAACAGGAGTCCCTGAGTCTGCTGACAAAGCCCTTCCTACCCAGAAGTACTGCTGCTGCTGCTGCTGCTGCTGCTGCTTTTTTTTGTTTCTGAGAGTCTCATTATGCATTCTAGGCTGGGTCTGAACTCACTATGTGGAGGCCAGGCTGGCCTCAAACACACTTTATTCCTCCTGCCTCTGCCTCCTAAGGGCTGGGATTGGAATTACAGGCATGCACCATCATGCCTGGCAAATCAGAGTTTCTTTTATGTGGGGTTATCTTTGTTTGTTTGTTTGTTTTGTTTTTTTTGTGACAGAGTCTTGCTGGCTCTGAGGCTGGCTTTGAGCTCACTTTGTAACCCAGGTTGGTCTCGAACTCGCAATGATCCTCCTGTGTCAGCCTCCCTGAGGGCTAGGATTACAGGCATGCACCCAGCACATCAGTTTCTTAACCGCCTCCGCCCTGTCACTTGCTAGACACAAACACACCCGCCAGCCCAATGCACCCTCCACTCTGTGGTCTGAACACCTTTAATAGAACTCTCCTGTTTCTGACTGTCCCTCTCCCCAGGGGCCTTGGGACAGAGTGATCCAGTGCAGCGCGGTCCTGTTGTTCTCTTCCCCCAGGCTGCAGCAGCGATGCCTTCGCTGCCCTCTCAGAGGTTTGGAGTCACTGTCTCCAGGGACAAGTTTGTGATCAACACGGAGCCTGAGAGGGGCTTCGGCAGCCCAGGGCTCAGGGCGGAAACCTGCACCTGATCAGGTCTCTGTGTTGCCCCAAAGCTGGAGGCAGAACCCCAAAGGGTTGTTGCTGTGTCAGAGAAACTCTGGGGCGTGGCTTCCCCCTGTACCCCCTATTCTGTTCCAAGTTGTGCCCATAGAAGAACGGGAGGCGGGAGATGCCGGGTGCTTTTGGGGGAAGACAAGTCACCCAAAGTGTGAAAGTGATCCATGCCCCTTGGGGCTGGCCCTAGAGCACCACAAAAGCCCCCAGGCTGCTCTGTCACTGCGATGGCCTGGCTCGGTCTCTTCATCAACGGCAGCGTTAGAGCAACAGAAGTCAGGGTCCCCGAAACTGCGATGAGAAGGCGGGGACCCCGAGGCCCCGGGGACTGCTGGGCAGTGGTTGTTGGCAAAGAAGAAAGGTCCAAGGGTGTGGGCTTGGCCAGTTAGGGATCCACAAAGGAGACAGCGATGTAGCGGGTGCCCTTGGTGGTGGGGAGCCCCTCGTGGTAGTGTGTGAGCCGCCCGGGGTGCATGAGAGCCCAGCCTTTCCGTGGGGCTCGGATGGAGCAATTGTAGCGCAGGAACCGACAGCCCCCGCCCTGGGAGAGAGAAAGAGGAGGTGTCAGTGCTGTGAACGCTTCTGCCCAGTCCTTATTCCATGGCCTCGGGCTGCCCTGCCACAGCCACGGGGCCCCCAGCACAGTAACCCAGAGATGCCCTGTGCAGGGACAGCCACCAGCTTCCCAGGGAAACCAGAAAATACAGATATGGACAGAGAGCTCCGGCCTCGGAGTCACACAGCCCTAGACAGACGTTGCTACTCTCTACTGACTTTGTGACCAACCCAAGCCTCAGTTTCCTCTTCTGCAAAGTGGGCATCCGACTGCACTGAGCCCTGAACTGGTTTGCTTAGAGCACCTGGCCAGCCTGCCTGAGGCCCAGGGGTCCAGCCCCAGCACTACCTGCAAAACCCAAATAAAACAGTGGCTTAAGGAGTGGGGGAAGGCCTGCTGGCCCCCAGCGGGCCACAAGCGGACTGGACTGCCTGTGCGCTCCTGGTTTCCCAGCTCCTCCCCAGCCTCCACCATCCCTGCTGCTCCCCAGGCAGCCTTCTTCTTCCCACAGGAGGGGACCCCAGAGCTCCTCAGCACCTGAGTGACCCACTGACCTCGGCTGTTCTCACAGCCCTAAGCACGGCACTCAGCTCTACCACCTAAGACTGGGCGAACAGAGAGGCTATAAAACGTGCCCGAGACCACAGAGCTGGCGAAGAGCATGGGCGGCAGGACCCAGAGCCAGGCAGCCCAGTCCCAGACTTCCTAAGGGTCACGCTGTGGCTGCCAAATGGCGCCCTGAGCCTACCCCTTCCAGGAAGGCCCCCATCATGATGCACCTGGCGCCTCTCCTCTCTGGCTCTGCCACCCTGGGGTCCCCTGGGTCCCCTGCCTGGACCACCCCAGCCCTGCTCACCTCGTAATCCTCCCCGACCCGATTGAGGGCGATGTTGACGGTGAAGGTGGAGGCATCATGGTGCGGCATCAGTGAGGGCTGCTCGTCTGGTTTGTAGCGGACGACAAAAGCCAGGTCGAACTGGGCCTGGGTAGGGCAGGGGATAAGAGGCCAGTGAGGGAGCGGGGGCTGGGGCTCAGCCAGGTCCCATTGGCTTGGGTGCTGTGTTCCCAGGCACCCAGAACAGTGGCAGGCACAGAAAGTTCTCAAGAAAAATACAGGGAGCCGGGCATGGTGGCTCATGCCTGTCATCCCAGAACTCAGGAGGCTGAGGCAGGAAGATCGCTGCAAATTCAACACCAGCCTGGGCTACCAAGTGAGCTCAGGGCCAGCCTGAATTGCATAGTGAGACCCTGTCTCAAAAAGACAAGACAAGACAAGAAAAATACAGAGAAAGAAGGGCGTGAGGAGGGATGGAGTGAGTGGGGAAGACAGAAGGAAAGGAAAGAAGGAGTGGAGGAGGAGAGAAGGAAGGAACCGAAGGGAGAGAGGCAGGAACAAATCCAGGACTCATGACCCTCTGGGCCTCCGCCTTCCTTGAGAGGAGCCCAGGGCATGTCCACAGCAGGGCTCTGGAGAAACCACATGAACAGGATGGATGGAGCCAGCCAGAGAGTGACCAGGTCTGAGACACCACAGACAGACACAGGAGTGATGGCACTGGGGGAGACTGAGGGAGGAATGGGCACGCAGGCCAGCTGGCCAGAGGCTTGGCAGAGGGCAGGTGCAGAGGCTAAGGGTTAAGGGTTCAGAGGAAAGACTCAAAAGGGGTGAGTAGCCAGAATGGCCATCACCAAGAAATCAAATCGCAAGTGCTGGCGAGGCTCTGGGGAAAGGACCCTGCACGCTGCTGGTGCGGATGTCAGCTGGCACAACTACTGTGGAGGTCAGCGTGGGGAGGCCTCAAAAGAGTCAAACCAAGGGCCGCGGGTCCAGCTCAGCACACAAGCTCCTGCCTGGCAAGCGCAAGGTCCTGCGTTCCATCCTCAGTACCAAAACAAACAAAAAGAGTAAAACATGCCTGTAATCCCAGCACTCCGGAGGCTGAGGCAGGATCACCAGGCATTTGAGACCAGCCTGGTACTGTTTAAGGGCAACATAAACTACAAATAGCAAGACCTTGTCTTAAAGAAATAAAAAAAGAGAAAAATAGCAAACTAAAACTAGAAATTCCATCCAGCCTAGATAACCCCCTTCTGACAGATTCCTGAGAGTTGCAAACATCATACGACAATGACATGTGTATAGTCATGTTTATAGCAGCGAACTCACAGTAGCTTGGAGGCTGCCTCTACCCATGAACATACGAATGCATGAAGGTTATACATGTACCAGGGAGCACTACTCTGCTATAAAGAAGGATAAACTTCCGTCATTTGTAGGAAAGTGGATTTGGCTTGGGGCCACGATATTAAGCAAAAGAAATCAGACACATGAGCTAATAAGTGTGTGGTTTCCCTTATATGAGACCAAAGTATAAATAACTTAAAGGGCAAAATAAAAGGTGTCAGGAAATAGTGAAATAGAGTTATGGAAATGAGAAAAGAGACCAAAATATGGAGGGAAGAGACAAAGGAGGGGAAGGGGAAGGAAAATGAATTAAAATGTGTTTTGAGACAGCTGTGGTGGGGCACGCCTATAATCCTAGCACTCAGGAGGCTGAGGCAGGAGGATCATTAAGAGTTCGAAGTCAGCCTGGGCTACAAAGTGAGCTCAAGGCCAGTCTGAACTACACAGCAAGACCCTGTCTCAAAAAGACAAACAAACAAACAAACAAACAAAAAACACAGACGTGTTGTGGCTGTGTACTGACTCTGCACTGTGGTGTAATCATTCAGCACTGCAAACACACACTCAAACATTTTTAAAGAAGTAGAATAAAGGGGTGAGGTCAGGGGCAAAGGTAGCGTCCTCCTGAGAGCCTAGTGTACCCTGAGGTCCTGCCTCCCCACACCCTGCTTTTCCCTGGCAGACCAGTGTCCAGCCCGTCCCCAAAGCTGGGGTGGCTTCCAGGTGCCTGCCCCTCCCAGGCACCCCAAGCTGCCCTGGTTCAGGCTGCACCCCAAGCCCCACCCTGGTGTAGTAGCCGGGGTACAGCTTCTCCGTCATGGGGGCGATGTACTCCACCAGGAACTTGTGCCACTCCCGCTCGAAGCTGATCTGGTTCATGTGGATGTCGATGGTTGGTACGTTTTCATAGCCACCCTGGATGCGGTTGTCCTGCAAGTGACCACAGCGAGGGCTAAGGAGGCGCCCTAGAGTCCTGGGTCTGGGACACAGGGCATAGGACAGGACTCTGTGACATGAGGAGGCAGAGGGGCAGAGGCGCCGATGTCACTGGGTCCCTGTCACTCGGCTGACCTGGGGTTAAGCAAGGGAGGTGCAGCCTGCCACAGCCTTTAGAGGAGGGTCTGGGAGAGACAGACCATGTGTCACACTGGCATGGAAAAGGCCAGCTGCAGGGAGAGGAATCCTGCCAGCAGTCACACGAGCTCAGAAAGGGACCTCAGGCCTCAGATGAGACACCCGCCCCAGCTGCCTCTTGACACAGCTTGGTGAGAGGATCACAGGACCCGGCAAAGCCAAACCTGCATCCCTAACCCACCGAAGCTGGGGGAGAATAAACAGACACTGTAGCCTGGCTTCGTGATGCAGGCTTATAATCCCAGCACTCTGGGAGGCCAAGACAGGAGGATCACGAGTTCAAGCCCAGTCTGGGCAACTGAGCAACTTAGCAAGACCCTGTCTCAAAATAAAAAAGGGCTGGAGCGTAGCTCAGTGTGAGAGTCCTGGGTTCAGTCTCCAGCACTGGAAACTGAATAGGTGTTGTGTTAAGCCACTAAGCTTATGGTCACTTGTCACCCAGCACAAGGGCACAATGAGCCCAGGCACCGAGGTCCGTGGCTGGCCCTGCCACTGCAGCACCAGCGTAACCAGAGCCCAGAGGGCCTGGCTAAGCCAGTGACTCGGCCTCGGAGATGGCTCTGGACCAAAGCAAGTGGACTGTGCAGGAAGCCAGAGGCCAGGCACAGTGCGCACACCTGCAATCCCAGCACTCTGCAGACAGGCAGGAGGACAGGAAAGGCGAAGCAGGAAGGGCATTCTCACAAAATGAATCAACGAAAAGGGCCAGGGAAGTAGCTGGCAGAGGAGCCCCTGCCAACATAAACCAGCCCCTGGGTTCCGTTGCCAGCACCAAGGGGGTTAAAAAAAAAAGAAAGCCTGAACTTCTCATGACGAGCTCCCTGCTTCCGGTAACACACAGCCTCTCCTGTGCACCAGGCCCCTGCATCCGATGTCTGCTGAACCTGTCCCCGAGATCACGGGCCAGTGCCCACATTCCCATACGTCCCTACTCCATGCACAAATCGGGAGACAGAAGCCAAACCACGCTAACAGTAACCTAGAACGGAAGACCTAGCAACTTGGCTAAAGCAGCTCAAAGATACACCATGGCAAGAGCCGCCTGGGGACCAATGCGCCACGACTTTTCTGAGGCCCTCTCCTCATGAATGCCTGCCAGCAGCCCCAAGAGTCCCAGAGAGACTGACACACCACAGGAGAGAGCCCAGAGAGCGGACACAGGTGTCTGGGTGGCCCTACCTTGTTATCACCCAGGGACCACTGGCCGAAGTGCTCCATCTCCTGCACCAGCTCGTCACAGGCCGTCTCCGTGAAGATGGGAAACCAGTAGACATCAGGGCAGGGCTGGGGAGAACAGGAACTCTGGCACGCGGGCCAGGGCCGCACCACCACCTCCCCTGGGATGCAGACCCGCTGTGGGGCCCAAGTGTGTGCCACTTTTTACTCCTGGCCCAGGGGTAAGCCAGGATCACATCTGGGGACATTTCCCTCTGCAGGCTCCAGGCAGAAAGTGCCAGCCAAGACCCATTCCTCGGGCTGCAGCATGGCAGGGCACACAGAAAGGGGGTGCTCTGGGCTGCCACTGTCAGTCCCCCGCTGGCCCCAGCCACTGCAGCAGGCAGAGGATGTGAGTTCAGTTTTGTTCCCAGGCCACCACCACCAGCCTTACCGTCTCCACCAGCTTCCCCGCCAGGGCCTCGGTGTAGTTCTCATGGATATATTTCTCCTTCCAGTCCTGCAGGGAGGGGCAGCAGGGGCTTACCACGTGTCCACCCACAGGGAGCTCCCCGAAGGGTCTGCTACCCGCAGCCCCGCGGGAAAACAGGGGCAGGTGGTGGCTCCAGCACACATGTGTGTGCACGCGTGTGTCTGCGTATACATGGCTATGTGCAGGTGTGGTATGCACCAATGCCCATGTCAGCCACAAGCTCCTGATACCTAGAGTCACTGTCACAACTGTCCCCACTGGTCACCATGACACCCTCGGGGCACGACAGCTTGCGAGGGCACCACCATTACAAAGATAACAGGGCCTTGAAAGTTGAGACTACTAAATCCCAGCTCCTTTAGGCAGATCTGGGCCACAAACCAGGGCCTCTGACACCTGGCCACCCCTCCACTAGATGGCGCTGCCCCAAACCCAGCACCAGCTACTGAGACTCAGAGGCTCGGACAGCGGGCAGCAGATGCCCTGCAGGCCAAGGAGGTGGTTCTGGGCCCAGGAGCACCAAAGTCCCTTCTTTCCCAGCCCCCGCCCACCCCCTGGGCCTCACTCACCTCGGGGTTGCTGAAGACCTCCCAGAGGTCATTGTGGAGGTGGGTGGTCTGGTAGCTGTCCAGGGACAACAGGTGGCCAAAGCTGTGCCGATTGGTCAGGAACATGAAGACCTCCTGGGGAGAGCAGGCCTGATGGGAGAGGGGCTCCCCATTCGGTGCCCGTGCACACCCCGGGGAGAGTGGGGTTGCTGCACCTGGCTCTGTTCACAAGGTTAGTGACCCATGAGTGCAGGCAGCCTGTGTCTCCAGCACCTGGCCCAGCCCAATACTAGGATTAACCAAGAAGACTTCCTGGAGGACAGCAGGGAATAAAAGAATGAATACATAAAAGAAAGGTCTGTGAGCTGGGCGTGGTGGCGAGTGCCTGGGATCCCACCACTGGAGAGGCCGAGGCAGGAGGACTGCCAGGAGTTCTGGGCCAGCATAAACTACGAAGTGAGTTCAAGACCAGCCTGAACGACATAGTGAGATCTTGCCTCAAAAAACAACAAAGAAGAAGGTCCGGGCCTCGGGTAACAAGGTGACCCACCTCCCCCACCCGCTGACCTGCTGCCGGACGTTGGCGCAGAAAGCCATGTCGGGGTCCAGCTTCCTGTGGTGGAACAGGTCTGTGCGCTGCAGCTCTGCTCGAAGGGCACTGCCCTTGATCAGGTAGGCGTTGGAGATGTAGGGCACATTCCAGACACCACTGGGGGCAGGGAAGAAGAAGGGGGTCACTGGGGAGCAGGGAGGAGTCGCAGGCTAGAAGCTGTCTCTACGGTCAAAGGGGAGGGGCCGCAGGCCAGGAGAGCGTGATAGAGCGATCCGAAGCCCTACTCGGGGCGCACGCGCCCAGGACAATTGTCAGAAGTCCTTCTGCGGGCCGACTACTTGAGGTTCTACAGCAACTTTTCTATTTTGTTTCAGATTTTGAGACAGGGACTCGCTCTGTAGTTCAGGCTGGCTCCAGACTACAGCGATTGTCCTGCCTCAGTCTCCTGAATGCTGGGATGACAGATGTGAGCTACTACTCTTAGCACAACTGCAATTTGAGGGCAGCCAGGACAGGCATCCCTGGGCGAGGAGGGGACTCACACGCGTCGCCTTTGCACAATGTCCACGTAGTCCTCAGAGCGAGCGTAGTAGCCGTCCGCACTCAGCGCCCCCCAGAAGTTCGACCACAGCCTCCCGTGGCGTGTCAGGAGTGGGGCGATGACATTCCTGAGGAAGGGGTGCCTCAGTGGGAGCAGGAGACAGATCTGACCCGGGATGGGGACCGGGAGGGGACCACATGACCGGCGCTTGTGGGGTTTCCACAGGCCTCATTGGGGTGGGGTCTTGGCCTGGAGGGACGTTGGCTCCTCCCTCCCAAGGGGGACCCGGGGACAGATGGGGGAGGCGCCATCCTCTATCAGGCGGGGGACCCACAGCCTGGTCACACATGAGGCAGAGGAGGAGAACGGGGCTGGGGCTCCCCTCCCTGCCGGTCTGTGGCCGCCCTCACTTGTTCTGCTCGATCAGCAGCCGCAAGCTGTCAGGCTCGGTCAGGGCCACGTCTGCGTCCATGCTGAAGTAGTAGGTGCAGGTGTGATCCTGCCGGCACAGGTCTCTGTAAGGAGGACGGTGAGAGGTCAGCTGTCGGGGCTGCAGCCAGGGGACCAGCTACCCAGGAGGCCCCTCCCAAAGCTGAGACCCACACCTGGGCTCTTGTGTTCTCAGGACAAAGGCTGGGGCATGGCAAGTGCCACTGTGATAGTCCTGGGGGCCCAGCCAGCCAGCCAGGCCCGATGCGCTGGGGCCTGGGGCCAGGTGCTCGTGCCTGTCTGGAGGCCAATTGGGTAATTTGTACCAAAAGCCTTAAAAATGAGGGCTGGGCCAGGGGTCATGGTGCTCGCCTGCAATCTCAGCACTCGGGGAGGCGGAAGTAGGAGGATCACAAATTCGAGCCCAATTTAGTGAGACCATCTCAAAAAATAAAAAATAAAAATAAATACAAAGGAAAGGGCTGGCGATGCCGCTCAGGGCAAAGCCCCGGGTTCAATCCATAGACTGGGAAAAAAAAAAAACAGGGCTGCGGTGGAGCCCCAGTGGGGCCCCTGCATAGCATGCAGAGACCCCGGCTTCCATCCCCAGGGCCACCACCGCCACGACAAAAACGTGGCCCAGGACTTAAGCAAATGATGATCTCTGATCCAAATCTTCCCACTACCTATTTTTTGTCTGTTTTGATTTTTGGTTTTGGTTTTTTTGAGACACGGTCTGGCTGGTCTCAAACTCGTGCCACCAGGTTCGGCCACTGCCTGGTTCTGTAACAGCTCATGGGCTAAGAATAGCTTTCTGCTTTTGAATGACTGGGGTGGGGGGAGTCAAAGAATATACAAAAATTATAAGGGTGTCAAATTTCATTTTCATTCCATTAATACAACACAGCCACACTCATTCATTACCTGTCCTCCAAGGCCACTTCTGGGCCACAAGGACAGAGCCTGAGCAGCCCATTCATATGTAAAGTTACCCCTAGTCCCTCACAGGAAGTTGCCCAGCCTCTGAGCTCTAATTCTTCTATAATCAATGTAATTTCGTTTTAGTGTTTTGTTCTTACTATGTATTCTGGGCTGGCCTTGAACTCACTATGTTCCCCAGGCTGGCCTTTGATCCTCCTGCCTCTGCCTCCTGAGTGCTGGGATTGCAGACGTGCCCACACCTAAGTCATTTGTTCTTTTATTAAAAGCAAAACATGCCAGGCATGGTGGCACATACAGAAGCTGAGGCAGGAAGATCACCACGAGTTCCAGACCAGCCTGGGCTACACAGTGAGTTCAAGGCCAGTTTGAACTACGCAGTGAAGACCCTGCTTCACAAAACCAAATAATAACAATAATAGCAGTGATGGTGATGATGATGATGATGGCAGAAAAACTCGGGTTGTTCCCCTGCTGATGTCTGCTCCTGGGCCTCCGGTCCTTCCTGATTCCTGAATTTGCATCCTGGACCCACATGACCCTGCCCAGTCTGCCTGGGGTGAGAGGCAGACTTCCTCACCTGACGCTGGGGGCTCCCGCTACCCATAGGGCCCAGCCCGAGACTCACGCGCCCATGTTCCTGGCATTGGCACTCGCCATCCGCACCTCGGGGCCCACCAGCTTCACCGACCGGTACTCGCTGCCGTGCTCGGCTAGGAACTGTTCCACCTGTGCCTTGTGGTGCTGCTCCTGGGGGTGGTGACAGGGTGAGGACCAGGCGACAGGGCCCATCCCCTAGAGGACCCCAGCACCCCCTGGCACTGCCCAGCGACTCAGCTCCCTCCCTCCATTTCAGCCACACCCTTAGCTATCTGCATTCCTGTCTTGACCTCTGCCCCCCGCAGGCCCATCCTCGGCACCAGGTGACCCTTGACTTCGATTTGAAGATCAACAGCCCCTACCTGAGACATGGGTATGGGTACATGTGCAGACCAGGGCCTCTAGACCCAAACTCAAGGCTCAGATGACCCTCGGTTCCCCTAGGATGAGCTTGTGACCCTGTGCTGACCGTTCCACCTGTCTCCACTTCTGTTCTGTCCCTTATAAAGTGGGAGGACAACCATGCCTTCCTCCTGGGTCACAGTAAGCAGACATCAAGTCAGCTGCACACAGTAGGTCCTCTGAGGTCGCCTGGGACATTTCTCTTCCTGTACAAAGTCCCTGTTCATGGGTGGTGGCATGCTGTCTGCAGGGCAGGACCTCTGTTCTCTGTTTCCAGGTAGCACAATGCAAAGGTAGAGTGAAGGTTGGTGACCCAGGCCCCCGGGATGAGGTACACACCACCTCAGAAAAAGAGGGAGCTGGGGGTGGTGGCACATGCCTGTCACTCCACTGTTCCCAGTGTTCCAGGAGGCTGAGGCAGGATTGCAAGTGTGAGCCCAGCCTGGGCAACTTAGCGACTTAGAGAAAACCCTTATCGAAGTAAAAAATGTGAAAAGGCCCTGGATTCAAACCTCAGTACTGGAGGAAAAAAAAGGTTTGGGGGAGGAGCTACAGCCAGGGCAGCCAAAAGACTTTCCGAAGACAGAACACAGCACACAGGCAGGCTCTGAGGAGTGTGCTGGCATCGCAGTGGACAAACATCCGAGAGAGGTCCAGAGGGAGGACTGTGAGGCTGGAAGGGGAGATAGTAGGGAGAGAGCTGAGGGCTGATCCAGTCTGCTCCCCACAAAGCAGCAGCCTCAGGGTTCCCCTTCACTGATTCCCCAAAAGTACTTCTTGTAGGTTGGGAACGGTGGTCAATTGAAACACCGGCTGAACTGGGTCAGCGTGGTGCTGAGCGTGGATGGTCCACATGAAGAAAGCTGTCAGCATAAAAGGAGACCCGGAGAGGAAGAGCAGCTCTGCGGGGTCTCCTGAGCACTGCCGCTGTTTGGAGCCGTTGGTTCTCCTGGAGGAGCTTGTCACACTGGCTTCCCTCATATGAATTCAGCCATTGTCATCAGAGAATCAGGACCTTGTCGCTGAGTGGCTGCGGTTCACTTTGGGGGAGCTCTGGTTCTTAGGATAAGCAGGGCTTCCTGGCTCCAGAGGGGAAGATGTGTGCTGTTCAGTCTCCAGGAGGAGCTTGTCACGCTGGCTTCCTGACGTGAACTCGGCTGTTCTCATCACAGGAGGAGCTCGGGTCCTCGCTGTCACTGAGGATGGCTGTGGTAATTTTCAGGACAGCCCTGGTCCTTATTTTCAGCATTGTTTCCTGGCTCCAATGCAGATTCCTTGGCCTGCTGGCACAGCTCCTTCACCCCCTGGCACCCATTTTCTAGCTTCCACCGCTGACCTCTGGGCCTTCCCAACACAGATTGTGGGACAGACTTGCATGAGTCATTGTCGTGGGCTCTAGATTTTCAGCTGGACTCATGCAAGACACTGCCGTGGGATCCAGGCCCTCGACTGGATTTTCTAGGTCTTTAGTATTGGGGACAGATTTCCCGCACTTTCTTGTATTTAACTCTAGGTGACCATCGTAAAATAATATTATAAATTCTGTGTCCTGTGTGTAATTGTTGTCCTTGCAGCTCCTGCCTACAACAGTACTGAAGGAAAACCAAACCAAACCAGACCAAACCAAACAGCAGGCTGGCGGCCACCAGAAACCCTTCTACATCCATCACGAGGCAATCTGGTCAGCCCTGGTGGCGATCCTAAGTGGTTGGCACTGTTATTCTCTACCCACTTTTTTTGATTTTGTAGAACAGGGGATGCAACCCAGGGCCTCGCCTATGCTAGCAAGTTCTCTGTGACTGAGGCGTGTTCAGCCCCTTTTGTTTCTGGACTCTGGTTTTCACTGAGTTGCCCAGACTAACTTCAAACTTGCAGTCCCCCTGCCTCAGCCTCCCACTACTACGCCCACCATCATCCCTGATTTATAGGTGTGAAAATGGAAGCACAGAGAGGTGGGGGGAATGTATCCATGGTCACACAGCCAAGAAAAGCGGCGCCATTGGGATTCAAGCCAAGCCGGCCCAACTCCAGAGCCAATCTTGTCATCTGGGGACCCGGCCTACCGCCCACGTCTATTGGGCCCAGACAAGCCAGGATGAGTCAGATCCTTGGAGGCCTCAGTCCACCTCCAGAAGCTGGGCCTGCCCCAAGCCACCAGAGGACACAACAGTGCCCACCACTCACATGATTGTGAATGAAGAGCCGCATCTGACTCCGGGGGTAGTGGAGGCGCAGGAGGCGTTGGAAGAACAGGGACAGGAATGGCGTGGGCTGCTCAATGAACACGCCAACCAGGACCGTGGGGAGAGCTCCGTCCTGCGTGGGGGAGGGGCCACAAGAGTCCAGCCTTTGTGTGCCTCGAGGGAGCAGAGCCACAAGCAAAGTACATGACTATAGCCAGGCACGGCAATTCCAGCACTTGGGAGGCTGAGGCAGGAGGGTGGCAGGTTGGAAGCCACCTGTACTACACAGCAAGACAAATAAAAAACAGCCTGGAAGTGCTCAGAAGCAGAGGCAGGAACCAGCTGGGCTCAGAGCCAGGCCTGGTGGACAGCAGGCTGAGGATGAGGCCACCTGCACTGAGGAGGACCAGGCAGGAGAAACCAGAATGGAGGTATGTGGAAGGAAGCCAGCAGCTGTGGGGTCCAGGAAGGCTGCCAGGAGGTGGCGAGGAGGACAGAAGCCCACACAGGGAGGTGAGCAAGAGCAGGAGTCTATTCCAGGCCCCCCTCCGCCTCCCCATCTCCGCACAGGCCTGGCCAGCAGCCTCACCTCCATGCCCTTGAGGCTGCGCAGACCCTCGTCACACACGGTGCAGCCCGTCTCGAAGGTCCAGAAACGCGGGATGTAGTTGCCCAGGTAGTTCAGCTGTAGCTGTTGGGAAAGAGAAACAGGCTGGCGCAGAGCCAGCCAGTCCCAGTCCGCCCTGGCCCAAGCCCCACCTCCCTGGGCCTGGTGGGAGGGGCATGGCCACGCTCCCTCCCACCCTGAGTGGGCGAGTGCTCAGTGGGAGAGCAGCCGCTGGCCTGGGGAGGCCCGAGGGAGAATGTGGCCCTGAGGTGCTTCTTCCTCTTTGGATCTCCTGGGCACTCGTCAAATGCAGATTCCAGGGCCCCCACCCTGATACAGAGCCCAGGATGAGGGCGTGCACATGGCTCTAGCAGCCCTGCCTAGGCACGACAGGGACAGCAGTCTCTTCCGCATCCTCTGCCCGGCAGGAAGGGCTGAGGCACCAGAGCACCCGGAAGGGAGGGAGCGAAGACTCGACTCACAGGCAGGGGTGACAGCGAGGGCTGAGTGTGCTCTGCTCCTCCCACACCTCAGCTCTCCCAGTGGTTGGTCCTTCCTACCTTAGTGGGCCCATTGCCATGGATCAGGACTGGAAGGGTGTCGTAGGCCAGGTTCCGAGCTCTCACATGGCCCATTTCAAACTTGAGCACAACCTCATCTAGGGGTCAGAAAGGACAGCCTGTCCACATCCGCCCAGCAGCCAGGGCTGGGACATGACAGCTGGGGGCAGGGTATGGCCATGGGCAAGGTACTTCTCCCTGGCCTCAGTTTTCCTACCTATTAAATGGGGATAATCCCTCCTTCGTCCCTCCCACCGGCCAAATTCATGGTGTTAGAACCAGAGGTGGGGGGGGGCGGAGGGGACCAAAGACGCAGACCATCCCAGCTCTCAGCATGCACAGCAGCACCGGGACACCTAGCACAGGGGGCCTTGTAGCGGGGTCCCCGGACCCCTGCTCTGACCCATGTAGTCTGCACAGAAGAAAACAGGAAGCTGCTGATGGCAGGAGACACATGGGGGCTTTCTGAGAGGACCCTGGGAACAGAGGCCTTTTGTGGCAGGTGACCACAAGGATGGACCCTCTGTGCAAGGTCCTGAACTGCCCATGCGGGGACCTGAACCTCACTTCTCCACCCAGGTTCATGAGCCCCCAGAAACCCCAGAGAGGAGGATGCAATGGTTCTTTACCAGGAGAGGACCTGCAGTTTTGTTTTGTTTTTTTGGGTACCAGGGATCGAACTCACGACTTTGCGTTTGCCAAGCAGGCACTTATGCCGCTGAGCTAACCCCCCGGCCTGGACCTGCAGTTTTTATCCAAAGGACTCCATAAGTTAAATCACCATCCAGGGCTCTGGTTGGGTTCCCAGTGTGTGTGTGCGCTTAAGGTCACCCAGCAGGATCCAAGCCCAAGCACCATCATTACCAGCCACAGACACAGCCCTGGTCCACTGTTTTAAGGGCCAAGCGGTCACTCTTCTTCCCAGCAACAGACCGCCAGCTCGGGCCCTGCCTTGGCCCCAGCCCAGGAAATCACCCCCGGAGGAGATGAGGGCCCTATCTGTAGGGAGGGGGGTTCACCTGCAGGAGGGAGCCCATCTGTAAGGACAGCCTACAGGGCAAAGGTCCAGTACCTGCTCCATGCATCCCCCCACCCCAAGCTGTTCCCTTTCTCTGCTTCCCAAGAGAGACCTCCCTGCACAACCAGCAGAGAGAAGCCCACCCGTGTGCCCTGGACTCAGCCCTGCCTGGAACCCTCATCACCCCATCCAGGACCCAGCTCCCTCCCCTCCCCTCCGTGGAGGGTGCTACTCACCCAAGGCTCCGTCCAGGTTCTGGAAGATGCGGCAGCGGTGGTCCAGGGAGATATTGATCTGCTCCTGTGGGGACCAGGGCACCAGGCTGCAGTGTGCAGGGACAGGTCCTGGTGGACGGGGCTGCCCCACATACCAGCATGGGGGGCTTGTGCCCACGCTCACTCAGCCTTGTCACGTCAGGGCAGCCAGACACCAACTCCCTGGGGTAACATGGGCTGGCAGCTCTGCTCAGAGCCAGGAAACCCCAGATCTGGAAGGAATCTAGCAGCTGGTTCAACCACACCAAGCACAATGACAACCACAAGGGTAATTTTACAGACACTTGATTGGCACTTTACGGCATGCCAGTGGCAGCTGGGACTCTTCCATGTCTGTCCCTGTAACCCTTATGCTAAGAACCCAGTCATCCTGGCTGGGACCTGTGACTCCAACCTCACACTGGCAGCCCCCAGGACTGGGAGCCGGTCACTCGTGGCCTGTTTATGGTAGTGTGTGACAGTCGCCCAAAAGACCGACACAAGCCAGGGCACTGTGCCGGTGCAGTCCTGCCAGCAGGACACAGAGTCAGGCTCCCCCGGCCCCCTCTCTCAGCCCACCCACCTCCTCTTACCCTCTTTTCCTGGTCCAAGAAGATCTTGGTGTAAAAGAGCTGGTCACTGTCACTGTCCTGGCCCTCCCATTCGGCCACCAGCTTGCTGAGGTTGGGGGCGTAGCCAATGAAGCCTGCAGGGAGGCGGACACAGACACATAGCTTCTGACCTCTGATTCAGGGGTCCCCTCCCCTGCCATTCACCGCCTACTGCTTTACCCACAAATCCTGTCCCCTCTCGGAAGTCCCCCTAGCTGTGGGGATGTAGTTCAGCGGCCCAGTGCCTGCCAGGAAAGCATGAGTTCCTGAGTTCAATTCCCAGTAAAAATAAAAAATGAAAAGAAGCCCTTCTAGATGGAGGTGGGGTGGGGTGCAAGCTAGCAAACCTCACTGGCTAGGCAGCTCCCAAGATCAATGGCGCACTCCAAAACTGGACCAGGGGACCCTGGGGAGTGGAGGTTCCAGGCTTGAACCCCCCTTTTTTTTGTACCGGGGATCAAACTCATGACCTTGTGCTTGCAAGGCAGGTGCTTATGCTGCTGAGCTAAATCCCCGGCCCTTGGAACCCCTTTTATTCAGTGATCTGGGAAACGTAGCCCAGAGAACAGGACGGCGGGGCCCAGGTCACGGAGTACACTCTGGCAAGTGGAAAAACCCCACACAGGTTCTCTGGCCAGTGCAGACCACAAGAGGCAAAGAGAAGAGAAATAGCACACCCTGACCCAGGCCTGAGTCCTGGGCCAAGGCCAAGACCAGACCATCTGGACTGTGGTCACTCTGGGCCAGTGAGACGGCTGCTGAACAGATCTCCCTTCCTCTCTGAGCAGGGAGAACACAATTGTAGATTGACATTCTTTTGTTTGTTTTTGTTGTTGTTTTTGAGACACTGTAGTCAAAGCTAGCCTTGAACTTGTGTACCCCAGTTTGGCCTCAAACTTGTAATCCTCCTGCCTCGGCCCCCTTGGTGTTGGGATTATAGCTGTGCCCACCACATCCAGTAATCTGCACCCCTGTGAAGACTCCCCTGGGCTGCTGGGTGGAGAAGACACCACAGAGGGTGAGGGTGGAGGCGGGCAAAGCAATGAGAAGATGGTAAAGGCCAAGAGCTGGGCAAGGTGGCGAGTGCAGACCCACAGGGCGGACTGGAGAGCCCTTTGGGAAGGGTGGGTCACGTGATCCGTGATGGACAGCAGGTGAGAGAGGCCAAGGGTGGAAGGGGCGACCTCATGTCTTATCCTTGCATCTGGGTGGCTGCTGAATGGGATAAAGATGGGTGACTCATGCACAGGGCAGTATGCTTGGGGCTGAGAACCCTGGTGCTCAATCCAGGGTGCTCTGGACACCCCGAGATACACGTGGCTGTCAGGAAAGAGGAACCCTCCCAAAAGGGACAGCCAGGCCCCACACCGCATGCAGCCTCTCACCTCCAGAGCCCAAGAACCTCTTGCCTTCGGAGACTGCGGGGTACTTGGCCTCCAGCCTGCGGTCGGGGTAGATGAGGTCCTCGGCCGAGAAGACCACACGGCTCCTCGTCTGCCGGAACTTCTTCAGGAGCTCCCGGGGCCCCGAGGCAAACACCACGTCATAGCTGTGGCCAGAGCAGAGAGAGGTACCCCGGGGCCCAGTGACACAGGCCCGGCAGGCCCCCCGGCAGGAGCTGACCGGGATGGAGGCGCCCACCACCCCCTCCTCCCGGGACACCCTGGGCCACCACTTGGGGAACGGATCTGCCCAGGGTCTCCAGGGCAGCCTGCTAAGGCTCCACCCAAACCCTGGGCAGACATGCTCCCCAAAACCGTGTTCCAGTCACACACGGCAGGCTCTGCACAGCCAGCATGTCACTCTCCCTCTCATTTCTGTCCCTGAGAGTAGAGCAGAGTGGGCTACATGGGACAGTCTTATCCAGGGGTTTACAGATTCCTCAGAACCACACAATCTTCGCTTAGGGTCATCCTCCCTGTTCCAGTGTCCACAGGGCCCCGGTCAGGGCCACCCACCTGTCCGTGAAGAGAATGACCAGGTCCTCCTTGTCTGCGTGCTTCTCCAGCGCCTTCTTCAGCAGGCGGACCTTCTGTCCCCCACCGGTCATTGTCCCCCTCTCCACGTCCCAGTCCTCCCCCAGGCCCAGTGCCTGCACAGGAAGACAGCTTGGCACTAACCCTGGAGGGGAACGTACTTCGCTGCTGCATCTCACCCCCCTGCTGGGTAGAGGCACACTGCTTGGCTGGCACCTCTGCCCCCAGCTGGAGGGAAACCATGCTCCAGGTGTGAGGCTGTGTGGGCTCCTGGAGGCCGTGTGACCACGCCTGGCTGATCAGAATGTCCTCCTCTCCCCCCAGCCACATCCCAGCATGTTGTTCCTGGTGACCCTGGATCCAGCTTTGCCTGAAACAGCCCTGTGCTTCAGCACCTGTGTGCGTGAACTACGCACCCTCTTTCAGGCTTCCTTCAAGCTGTGCAGGCAGAGACACGTCCCTCTCGGTCACCTCCTAGAACAGCCTCACACACTACCCTTCCTTGTCCCCACTCACACTCATCCTTCGGGGTTCCCCAAGCTGCCCTGGAGCCCCAAGTGTGTCTCAGGGCCCGGTGACATGAGACGGGGGACACCAGCGCCCTGTGTTCCAGCCCCCAAGAAGCCCTCACCTGGACCTTGTAGTTGAAAAATTGCGCTGAGCGCTTGAAGCGGCGGAAACCCTCGGTCTCTTTCGTGGCCACCGTGAGGACTAAAAGGTTATCTGTGGGCAGAGGGGGACAAAGCGAATGGGACTCGATGCCAAGGTGGCAGGGAGCGGTGGTCACTGCTCCAAGTAACCTGTCAAACCCCAGGAGTTGTCTTCCTGCCAACCCATTACAGATGGGGCCTCAGCGGGTTCACCGCAGTGCTGGGACAGAGCTGGGTCTCCCCATCCCCTCGCGGGGCTCCTTGCACCTGTCCATTACCCTGGGCATCAAGCAGCAACCGCAGGAGAGGTGACCACACTGGCCCTGTGGGACCAAGGTCCTGGCTTTAGCATCAGGACTCAGATGGGGACCAGTGAAGAGCTGGCTCTGAGCACAGCCCCAGGAACCTCTCTGGCCAGTGTCGGATACGGACTGCAAGTACAAAGCCCGGAGTACTTTGTACGGGGCAGCAGGTACAAAGCCCGGAGGCCAGCATCCTCCAGCTCGTGCCCAGAGCAGACACGGCCAATCCACCCTGCAGTCCCCTGAGTCGGACCCTCCCAATGCCAAGCTCAGGCTGCTTGAGATCTCCCCACTGGTCCACGCCTGATTTCCCCCAACCTTCACCAGGGGAGCTGCTTCGGGTACCTATCCTGGGCTTCGCCTCTGCAGTGGAACTTGCTGGACGATTCCTGAGACTGTAGCTCTCTGAAACTCTGTTTCCCCTGGTAACAGCACTGACCACTTGCTGGGCTGGTTAAACGAGCCTGGCATATGCAACACTGACTGGGATGCCTGGCGCATGCCAGGAGCTGCCGCTGGTGAGAGGAAGCCTTGTCTGGCATTCAAGGCCCCCTGTCTGGTGGATTCTTGATCCCTTCTCTAGCCAGGGGTCATGCCCTGGGCTCCTCCCCTCCTACAGTGGCTCCTTTTGTGTCTCCTTTCTGTATTGGTCCTGCAGCTCCAGCTCCCCGGACCAGTGACAATGACACTCCTCCACCACCTCTCTGAAGCCTTCACAGATGTGTGCCTTCCCCAGCCGGGGAGGCAGGACCTGCTTTGGGGAGCTCATTGCGGTTTCTCCCTGTGAATCCCAGCCCCAGTGGCCAAGCCAAAGACAGGCGGGTAGGGCCCCTCCCTCCCCCACAGGAAGTCTGGAGTCGCGCTAGGACAAAGGGGCCCAGCTGGCTAGGGTTGGCAGATGCTAAGGTGCAGGCTGCTGGCCCCGGGGCTGGGCACTGGCGGGTGCCAGGCAGCTGGCAGCGGATTGGCAGGAACCAGATGGGGTGGCTGGGGCCCAGGCAGGAGGGGCGGGTGCTTCGGACAGGTGCAGAGAGCAGGGGTCCCACCACCTGAGCCCCACACCAGTGCAGAGGGGCGCTGCTCACTGTGGGAAGGGCTCCCCAACTCCTGCTTTGAGGGTTAAGTTTCCTCCAGGTAAGAAGCACAGTGACCAGCTCTGAGGCCTGAAATGGGGTGCTGGGGACAGGAAAAGTGTCACATTTCATGGGTGGAAAAAGCCAGTGTGCATGCATCAGAGAGAGAGGCGGGGTGGGAGAGAGGGAGAGGGAAAGAATATTCTGGATTCTCGCCAGGAACAGGCTCCTGAACTGGGCAGCAGGGAGGGGGCTCGGGGAAGCTGTCTGAGGTTCCTGTTTTCAACTCAGTAATGGCGAACCTTTCCCTCTGTGCGTGTCACACGCTGTCCCAAGCAGTATAGATGGTGACCCCGCTCCACAGTTAGGCTCAGGGGTGGCATGTAACCTGCCCCAGGGAGCCAGGAAGCAGCAGCACCAGGGTTTGGACATAGGCAGGCCGGCTCCCAAGGGGCCTCCCAACCTGACCGTGTGCACTGCCTGGGGTTGGGACGCTGCCCCGGGGCCATCTGTTGCTGGGCCCTGTCTCTGTCCAAGGAAACTGTCCAGCTGAGTGCAGGGAAGGTCTTCGGCCATGCCAGACCCTGCCTAAGTGCCCGACATTCTCCTCCTCAGCCTGCCTGAGAGCCTGACACACCAGAGTGCCATTGACCAGGGACCGCCCACCTTTCTCAGGCTTCCCAAGGTGGGCACCCTATGTGGGCACTCGGGGAAGCCTTCTGACCCACGGTCCAGCAGCCACAGCTCCGGGCCACCCGAGACATGAGGATTCAGCACCAGGGCGGCTTGCCTAGCTGTTTACTCAGCCACTGCTCTGGGCTCAGACCAAGCCCACGTGGAGCCCGGTAGCTGAAGAACTTGGCCCCCCTCCCTGCTACCCACCCAAACCCAGCAATGACTTCCCCAGACAGACCAATCCAGCCGTGATCTGGGGCAGCAGAGAGAAATGCAACAGGGCAGAGCAGAGTGGTAAGCAAAGATGGTTGGGTCTTGGCGTGCCTGTAATTCTAGCACTCAGAAGGCTGAGGCAGGAAGACTACAAGTTCAAGCCCAGCCAGTGCTACATAGTGAGACCCATCTTCCCCTCCCTGTGCCTCAGTTTCCTCATCTATACTAAGAGATTCCAGGGGATAATAACGGCACCTTCCTCCAAGGACATGAGGATTCAATGAGAGATGTCGGCAAAGCACTGGCAGGCTGCCCAGAAGGAAGCTCCCAGAACAGAACCTCTGGGGTCCTCAGGAGATGGCTGAGCCCCCAGCCCTGACTGGCTGGGCCCCATGGTGCCCCTCCTCCCCAGTACCACCAGCCCAACCCAGGGAGGGGTCAGACTTGGTCTAAACACCAGGCTGCTCTCTGAGAAGGGAATGCCTGAAGCACCTCCCACTGCCCTCTCCTTTCCTACCTCCCCTCCAAGTCCTGAGCTGGAGCCCTGGACAGGGCTTGCAGAACAGCATGCTCCTGTGTTGCTGTGGAGGCTCCCCCAGGGCAAGGCAAGGTCTCCTCCCCTGAACACAGGGCTCTCAGGGAGCAGACCAGGTATTTACCTATGCAAGGAGCTCCATGTCCCCCTCTGACGAGCAGCCCTTAAGAGTAAAAACCAGGGGCCAGGGGTTTAGCTCAGCGGCATAAGTGCCTGCTTGGCAAACATGAGGTCATGAGTTCAATCCCCAGCACCAAAAAAAAAAGGAAAAACCAGACCAGAAGAGGTGGTGCATACCTGTAATCCCAGCACTCAGGAGGCTGAGGCAAGAGGACCATTGTGATTTTGAGGCCAGCATAGGCTACATAGTGAGTGTTATGGTTTGCATCTGGATGTCTCCCAAAGCCTCATGTGGTCATGCAGGGGGAGCCTTTCCAAGGCAGCTGAATCTAGAGTTTGTGATTGGTTCATTGTCTAGCACTAGGATTGGGGCTGTGAGGGCTACACTTGCTCTAGGGCAGGTAGTCTGCATACAACATGAGGGAGGAAGAGAGGCTTCTCTTCCCCTTTTGCTCTTGCTGCTTTTGCTCTTCTTGCGTTTGCCCCTCATCATGCCTCCCTGCCTTAAGCCAGCAAATCAGAGACTGAAACCTCCACAAACTGTGAGTTAAAAAAACCTTTCCCCTAACTTTGGGGGTCAGATGTTTTGTCTCATCAATGAGAGAAAAGTAACCAAGATAATAAGAACTTGTCTCAAAAAAAAAAAAAAAAAAAAGACTATATAGAAACAAATAAATGAGACCAGGGGTGTAGCTCAGAGTTAGAGCGCTTGTCTAGCACATACCAGGCCTGGGGTCTGATCCACAGCATCAAAACAAAAACAACAAAACAAGAAAGTTTAAATAGGGCAAAGGGAGCAAAGTGGCCTCCTGTCCGTGCCCTACCTCCTACTGGCCATCTGCTACCAGGTACCCCAGTGATCTTGGCCACAACCCAAGTCCTGCCCTACCGAAACAGGAGTGGTGCAGTGAGGGCTTCCCTGTATCCACTCCACCCTCTTCCTGTCCTTCACTGGGGTCCGGAAGTGGGGAGCACCGTCATCACACTGTCCCACCTCTCACTTACCTCTCTGGGCTTCATCTTGGGCAGCCGCACTTTCTCTGATGGGATGGTCTGAGTGGAGGGGGCCCATCAGCAGAAGCAGGGGAAGCGAGGCCCAGAAAGAAACAGAGGCTATTATAGGGCCACTGGCTGTTGGCCAGGGAGAGGACGAGGCCAGTGCAGGCCCTTTGCACAGGCTGCCACCAGCCCTATGCTCAGTGTTGCCCTCTCTGTCTTCTCTGACTTGTCTTTGTGCCAGGCTGGGGACTCCAGGAGAGGAGGAAATGCCCTTGTCAAAGCTGGTGAATGGGCCAGGCAGTAAGCTGAACTCTCATGGCCCTGGCATCCTCTAGCATTCTAGAGGTGAGCTATGATGGCCCCAGAGTGCAGGCGGGGACTCTAGGCCTGCTGGAGATTAAGCACGATGACTCTGCCATCCAGAGGATTTGGCCCTAGGTATAACTTAGAGCCAAGGAGGTAACTGAGACACAGTGATTCCATCTCTTCCCAGCCCATCCCAACACCCCGGCTGCCAGGCTCTCCAGGATGGTGGGCCACATGGAACAGGGTGCTGTGGAAGGTGAGGCTGGCTTGGCCTGGCTCTGCCGGGATGGTCATCTCCCTCCACCTCCCTGGGCTCTCAGGTGCCCAGTGGGCAGCCCTGGAGCTGGCCCAGGCCAGGGAGGGCTGGGAGGATTGGGAGTCCTGCAGGGCAGGGCTGCACAGAGGACACAGTGAAAGCTCCTACTACCCTGCAAACTTTCCTCCCTACCCCGCGCCAAGGCCCAAGGCAGCCCGGAGGCACAGTAGCTCTGCAACCAGACACACCTCCGGGTGGGATCCTCAACCCTGGGAAGTGAATCAACTCAGCCTCAGTCAGCCAGGCTGGAAAGTGGGTATAAGAGAAGGCACTGGCTTCCAGGGTAGCGATGGCACTTAGCTGACTTCTGGTCACTGAAAGCGGTCCGCGGCTAGTGAACAAGGCCAGCGCTAACCCTTAACCCCGGCGCAGTCCCTCCCAGCCCTGATTGGGATTTCCCTTGTCGTCCTCTCCGGCTTGCTGCATGAATGTGGAAACCACAGTTCCAAGAGAGGAAGTGATTTCAACGAATCACCACGACTAAGAGGACAAGTGGCCGGAACCCAGCGCCCCTCAGCCCCAGCCCAGGCCTCAGGGACCCACCAATCTTCAGCGAGGGCGCCCGGACCGGACCCCGCGCGCCTCCCGCCCCGCCGCCCGCTCACCCTCCGGCTTGGCGTCGCCCTTCGCGTCCGCCGGGAGCAGCCAGCCCAGAAGGGCCAGGAGCAGCAGGGATCGCATGGCCGGGATCTGCGGATGAGCGGCCGACGCGGCGGCGCTGGCAGCACTGGAAACTTCGCGGCGGGGCCGGAGAGGCTGCCACGCACTGGGCCCCGCCCCGGGGGCGGTGCCGCAGGTCCCCACCCCCTCCCCACCGCACCCCACCCCACCCCCACCTGGCGGGGCTCCGGGCCGCGCGAGGGGCCCCGGGCGAGGTGCGGCAGCGCCCTGCGCCTCTGCGCCCCCGGGTCCTGCCGCCGCCGCTCTCTCCAGGAGGGCGTGGACCAGGGTCAGGCGGGGCCACAATCGCTGCACCCCAGGTTCCACGCCGGGATTTCAGGACCCATCCCCGGAGCCCGGGAGTGAGCACCGAGAAAGCGGGGTTTGTGACAGCGGATAATCCTGGGAGATGACGTCGGTGCCTGGAGCACATAGAACAGCCCCGTTGACAGCCCAAAAGTCACGTTTCGGGACCTCATCGGCAGGGGACCTCCTTGGCCAGGGACGTGGCAGAGCCTGGGGTACTCCTGCTGCGGCCCTGCCGGCTCTGGAAATGGGGAAAATCCGCTCCCTAACCCCCGCATCAAGGGAATCAGTTAATCTGCCTTTCAGTGCTAGGGAGGCGAACCCCAGGGCCCAGCCAGAATTGCTCCAGGAGGGTAATTGCTGGGCCAAAGGATGAACAAATGCGTGAATGAATGAGACATATTAGAGCCTCTTAACAGACTCCCACAGCCCAGCCTACAATCTCAGGGGCCTGAAGTCAGCTCCGGGGAATCCACCTCTGGGCAAAAGCCAGCCTCCCTCAGACAGGAGCCAGCCTCTCCGGCAGAGTCCAGAGCAGAGGGTGCTGGGTGAAACCCCGGGCCAGGCCCGAGTCTCCCTCTGAGGGAGCCAAGGATGGAGGAGAGATCTCTGTGCAAATAACGATGCAGAGGTGGTGGCTGAAGAAGCAGGAATACACAGCGGGCCCCTCTTGAGTCAGACCTACTGCGAAAAAGGCATAGATGGTGGCCCATGTCTGTAATCCCGGTTCTCCGGGATTTTGAGGCAGGACGATCACTACAAGTGGAGGGCAGGCTACACAGTGAATTCAAGGGCAGCCTAGAAAATACGGCCAGATCCTATGTCAAATTTAAAAAAAGAAAAAAGTGCCTGCCTGGCAAAAACAAAGTCCTGAGTTCAATTCCTGGTACAAAAAAAAAAAGAAGAAGAAGAAAAGAAAATTATAACCAAATGCTTACATGCTTACAGAAATATATATATATATAGGTTGGCGAAATATATATATATATATATATATATATATATATATATATATACACATATATATAGTTTTATACATAATTTGATGTATTATAGTATTGGTTTCACATTATATCTGGGTAATTTTTGTCTTTTTAAAAAATGAATGTACAGCTGGACGTGGTGGCACATGTCTGTAATCCTAGCTCTTGGAAGGCTGAGGCAGGAAGATTGCTGTGTTTGAGGCCAGCCTGGGCTACAAAATGAGTTCAAAGCCAGCCTGAAACGCATAGGGAGACCCTGTCTCCAAAGAGCAGGGGAATATATATATATATATATATATATATGTATTATTTGTACAATTCAAAGAAGAGGAAGGAGTTATTTTGAGAAGATGGAAACAGTCGAGAAGCAGGGAGGCACCTCTTTGCCTCCATCTGCTCACTGCACAGACGGGGCCCCGAGGGACCAGCATGAGGCTCAGGGTCACAGGGCCAGCTCAGGGAAGAGGCACAGCCCGGGTGGGGAGCTGCTGCAGCTGGGACAGGACTTGGTCCCAGAGGCCACTGGATGTTTTGGATTTGGGAGGGTGCAGATGTGAGAGGAAATGGGGGGGATGGGGCACAGAGCCTGTTGCAAAGAGTTCTCGCCTTCACGGTCACATTAGACAGCACTAACTCCCTCTGCACAGGAGGAAATGGGGCTCAGTTCTGTGAAGTCTCCCTGACGTCACTCGGCACCTCGGGTCCCAGCTCTAACCTCCTGTTTGCTAGAATCCCAGGAGACCATTCCTCCACGGTCAGGTTTCACAGACAGAAAAACACGCTTGGGCCGTTGGACAAGGCCTGTGTCCTCAGGATCATCATACATCGGGAGGGAAGTCATCTTGGAGGCTGCTGGCCTCTCCACAGAAAGGACTCTCTCTGGCAAAGCCTACCCTCCGCAGCTTTGGTATCCACTTCCGGTCTCCTTCAGCAAACTGCTGGAATTTGAACCTGGTCCAAGCTTCACTTCATCCAGGAGGGCCTGTCTCTTTAACCAGCAGTGGCTGCCGCCCAGATGTTTCTCCTAGTGCGTGCAACACGTGCTGTAGGCAGTTAAAGGGGCAGCGCTCAGCTGTGCTGGGGAGATGCAGAGGCTGCCTGCCCACAGGGCAGCTGCCCAGTGCCTGCAGTGCCCACTGGGAGGGCTTCCTATCTTTCAGCCTTTTAGTGGACAGGAGGAAGAGCCATGGCTTTAGAGGGATGGACATACTCTGTGTTCTCAGATGGCCTGTCACTTTCCCACCAGCACATAGTTCCAGTAATAAGATCTCCAAGCTGTTCCCTTAATTAAAAAAGAAAAAAGAGGATACAAGCATATATCACATGCTATAATTTATTTTTCTTTTTTTTTTTTTTAATTTTTGAGACGGGATCCCACTTTGTAGTCCAAGCTGGTCTTGAACTCACTATGTAGCTCAGGCTTGCCTCAAACTCATGGTGAGCCTCCTGCCTCAGCCTCCCAAGGGTAGGTTTACAGGTGTGTGCCACTATGCCTGGTTCTACATGCTATAATCTCTGTCCAAGGAACAAAATAAAGATCTGTGTTTATCTTTGAAAGCAAGTAGAGTGTCTGGAAGAATATCCAAGAGACAGGTAACCGCAGGTACGTGTGAGGAGTGGGACAGATTAACAGGGGTCCCAGGAGAGAAGATGACTTAATAATCATCCTTCACTCTTTCATGCTTTTTGAACCTTGCATCATGTAGCTGTTTGGCATTTCCTAGCCAAAGTTAGTTAGATGTCGAATGGTTGGTTTAAGTCACATGGTGTGATGCCTCGTGCAGTGTGATGCTCTTGTCTCTGAGACAGGGTCTTGCTGTGTAATCCAGGCTGGCCCCAAATTTGCAGCAGTTCTCCTGCCTCAGCCTCCCAAGTGCTGGCATTACAGGTGTGTGCCACCATGCCTGGCATCACTGTGGGTGTTTTGATGATATTTATTTATTTAGGGAGGTCTTGCTGTTTCAAGGCCTCAAACCCCTGGGCTTGAGCAATCTTCCCACCTCAGCCTTCCAAGTGGCTGAGGCTACAGTCAGGCACCACGACTGCCAGCCAATAATCCTTTTTTTATATAAAAGGTAGCTGGGCTGGGGATTGTAGCTCGGTGCTGGAATCTGTGCCTATGGTGCCTGAGGGCCTGGGCTCCAGTCCTAGTGTCACACACACGCATGCACACATGCACACACACACACACGAAGCACACCCTAGAATTAGGGTCACCCAGACAGGCATCTTCCAACAGGCACTGGCCCTCAAGTTCTGCAGACAATTCAGCGTCTGCCCACAGCTCATGAGAAGCCACCTCAACTGACCATTTAATTTCCAACAACTGCGAAACCCTATCTGGCTTCGGAATGTCCTGAAACCAGAGTGGAAACAGTCACTTATTGTGCAGCCCTGGGCTCAAGCTGAACTTTTTTCACCAAGATCCAAAGCAAAAAAAAAAAGTTTTTTGTTTTGTTTTTGTTTTTTGGGACAGGGACTAGCTTTGCAGTGCATGCTGCCCTTGAACTTGTACCCCAGGCTGGCCTCGAACTCCAAGGAATCTTCCTGCCTCAGCCTCCCTAGTATTGGGATTACAGACATGTGCCACCATACCCTACTAAAAAAAAATTTTTTTGGCATTGAAAATTTATAATTTAAAGACATCGTTGATACAGAAACAACTCCAGGCATATTCAGCCAACTTGTCTTTGACAAATGTGCCAAACACTTTCACTGGAAGAAAGATTAGTCTCCTTAATAAATGGTGCAGGAAAAACTGGTTTTGCACATGCTGAACATTCAAATTAGACCCATATCTTTCACCATGTAGTAAACTAAAATCGAAATGGATCAAAGATCTAAATAGTAAAACAAAACATGCATCAATAAAATATGATTAAAAGAAGAGAGTGTGTGACAGGCCTGGTAAGGGACGTCTGTAACCTCAGCACTCAGGAGGCTGAGGCAAGAGGATCCCCAGGAGTTCGAGGCCAGCCTGAACTACATAGGGAGACCCTACCTCAAAAAAAAAAAAAAAAAAAGCGTTTGAGAACCTGAAAGTCCTGGCCTGGATTTCTGTACCCATCTCGCATCTATGGGGCCAGACAGATCTGGAAGAGTTGTCAACAAAATATTTCCTAGGAAATCGTTTCCAGTGGGAATTTCTGTTCTAGTTTTTTTCTTCTAACGATCATCAGTTTTACAGAAATGACAATTCTTTTTAATTTTTTATTTTAGGGCTGTTGAATCCATCAGTAGCGAACAGATCCCAACACATGTTCAGTTTGGCTGGCTCTGTGCGTGCTTTTTTTTTTTTTTTTTTAAGTGACTAGGACACAGCCCGCACTCCCCAGCTCCCCGCCCGCCCTGCCCTTGCACTTCACTATTTAGAACTCTAGAGCGAGTGGCCCCGCCCCTCTGTGGCTCCGCCTCCTTCCGCTCCGCCCCTCGCCTCAGCCCGTCCCCTTTCTATTGTCGCAAAACGCTCGGCGGCGGTTTACGGCCCGTGTCGTTTGACGGCAGGAGGGAAGTCGGGGTAGAGGAAGAGGCAGGGGCGGCTGCAGAGGCGGCCGTCGTATTGGGCGTCGCGGTCCCGGTGCGGCAGTGAGGCGGGGGCGGCCGGGCCGGTGGGCTGGGCGGCAGGCCCCGCGGCCGCCCCCGCGCCGTCGCCCGCGCCCGGCGGCCCGATGTGGCTGCAGCAGCGGCTGAAGGGGCTGCCGGGGCTGCTGTCGAGCAGCTGGGCCCGCCGCCTGCTCGCTCTGCTCGGCCTCTTGCTGCTGCTGCTGTGGTTCGCGGGGTCCGGGGCGCGGAGGGCGGCGGGCGGCCTGCATCTGCCGCCCTGGGCCCGCGGTGAGCCGGGCGCCGCCGAGCCCTCCGCCTGCCTGGAGGCGGCCACCCGCGCCTGGCACGGCCTTCGGGAGCGCGGCCAAGCCGTGCCGCTGGGCCCCGGAGTACCAGCCCTGGTGGGCAACGGCTTCCTGGCGTTGGACGTGGCCGCCAACCGGCTGTGGGTGACTCCTGGGGAGCGGGAGCCCGCCGTGGCGCCGGACTTCGCGCCCTGGGTGCAGCTGCGCCCGCTGAACGCCCTGGCCGAGGCGAGCGAGGCGGTGCTGCTGCTGCGGGAGGGGCTGCTTCGCCGGGTGCGCTGCCTACAGCTCGGCGCCCCAGGCCCTGGCCCTGCCGCCGCCGGCGCGGGTCTTGCTTCGGCCTCTGGCCTCGCCGCCGGCGCGGGCCGCGACTGCGTACTGCTGCAGGAGGACTTTTTGGCGCACCGGGGCCGACCCCACGTCTATCTGCAGCGCATTCAGCTCAACAACCCCACCGAGCGTGTCGCCGCGCTGCAGACTGTGGGTCCTACTGCAGGGCCGCTCCCCAAGGCCTTCACCAGTACCCTGGAGAAGGTCGGAGACCATCAGTTCCTCCTCTACTCGGGCCGGTCCAGCCCTTTTTCCACGGGCCAGGTGCACCTGGTCGTGGTAGCCGCCAAGAAGCTTGTGAACCGGCTCCAGGTGGCTCCCAAGTCGCAGCTGGACGAGACAGTGCTGTGGGTGGTGTACGTCTCCGACCCCATTACTCCCCAGTTGCTCAAAAGCAGAGCTGCCAAGGAGCTCAAGGCACTCCAGGACTTGGCCCGGAAGGAAATGCTGGAGCTCTTGGAGATGCCGGCGGCTGAGCTGCTTCAGGACCACCAGCACCTCTGGGCTCAGCTCTTCAGCCCAGGTGAGGCCTGGGGAGTGCTTGGTGCACAGTACATAACCTGTGCGAGAGGGTACGGTCCACCTTACAAGTGTCCCGTGAGGGCTACAACTTGGGTGTTGCATTTGATTGGAGGCTGAATCTGTGCCCAGCCACTTAATAGCTGTGTGATCTTGAATTTGTGGCCATTGCTCTCTGGGCAGCCATATTTAATGTGTTGCCTCCCCCGGAAGGCTTTTATGAGATTTAAAGGAAAAATTGACTAAACATTGGGTCTTATTTGTTCTTGTAGGTGAGCCCTGATTGGAGTGAGGCTTTTTAGTGTCATTCCTAAAGGGTAGGCCAGCAGGGGCATTGCAGACCCCCTCTGCTGTCCCAGAGGTCTGTTGGTGCCAGGCCTGGCCTTCTAGACCTGACTCCTATGAAACTGAGGTGTGCCTTGCCATGAGCTTGGGATTGGAGACCCCTCTCAGCAGGTTGGACTGGTTCCCCCCAGACAGTGAAAAGGCTTTTGGTTTCCAGGGCTCCAGTTGTCTGGATTCATGTTTGGTTGTTCAAACAGAGTGTAATCCATTCAAGTATTAATATTGACTGCTTCTTGCCAGGGTTGGACCAAGTGAACAAAGCAAAGTTCCTGTTTCCTGGTGCTTGTTCGGGTAGGTTAGGAGGCAGACAGACAGCAGAAAAGTGAAATTTAAGACAGCTTTTAGAATGAGTTGAAAACATGACAGAGGGTCAGTGGTATGGAGGTGGAGTGTGTGTCGGGGGCTTGGCTTAGCTCCGTCCTGGAGGGTGGGGCTCTAGGAGGAGACACTATGCTGAGGCCAGAGTGGTGACCAGCAGCCAGTCTTGTGGGTGGGAGGAAGCCTGGCAGGCTGGAGACTGCCCTGGAGCAGAGCGCCTTAGGCATGTGGCTGACCTCAAAGGCCTTGGTGAGGGCAGAGTTTTATTCCCAGAGGAAGGGGAAGATGGCAGAGATGTGGTCTGATTGCATTTGAGAAGATCCCGGCTTCTGTGTTCGGAGTAAGTGTGGAGAGCAGGTGAGAGGTTTCTGTGGGAGCCCAGGCGAGGGAGGAAGGTAGCTGGGACCAAGGTCGTGCAGTGGGTGAATCCCAATGCTTTTGGAGGTGTGGCTGTTGGGACAGGCGTTGGCTGCAGAAGCGAGAATTTTCAGGCTTGTATGGTTGCTGGGTGACAGCTTAGGGAAGGCTTGGTTTGGGACTGAGAGTCTATGCCCTGTCAGGCTCACATGCCTGTCGTGTGTGTCCAGCTGGAGACACCCAGGGGGTGGATAGCTGTCTGAGCCCCGAATTCATTCAGATCTGGGGGATGTCTGTGTGACACCCCATGTCAGTCTTTATGTACCAATCCAAATTGTTGCAAAATTGGGAGATGTCATTTAAAACTGCAGGACTGGTCAGAGGGATGGAGAAACAGCCAGGGGTGTCCAGGCATGGGTGACAGGCCTGGCCTGAGGGGTCTGACCATCCAGTTGGGGCCAAGTCATGGCCAAGTGTGTGGTGTCACAGCTCTGTGGAAGACCTCACATGGTTTTAGGCCCATGAGCTCCAGTTGCTCACATTAGATAGGCAGGATGACTTTTCCCACCCTGGAGGGGACCAGCACTGCCAACTTCGTTAGGACCCAGATTGCTTTTTGGTTTTTTGAGACAGGGTCTTGCTGTGGAGCCAGGTTGGTCTCAAACTCATGGTGATCCTCCTGCCTCAGCCTCCTTAATGGTGGGATCACAAGCCTGTGCCACAAAGTCCGCCTGGGACCCTTCTGCCCCTGTCCTTGTTCCCCTCCTCTGTCCCTCCGGGCCTTCCTGCTAACACACAGTCCTGTGTGTGGTGTTTCAGGGGTGGAAATGAAGAGGATCACTGACACCCACACGCCGTCTGGCCTGACCGTGAACCTGACACTGTACTACATGCTGTCCTGCTCGCCAGCCCCGCTGCTCAGCCCCTCCCTGGGCCGCCGGGAGCGAGAGCAGATGGAGGCCACGCTGAGCTACGAAGACCACTGCTTCAGCGGCCACGCCACCATGCATGCCGAGAACCTGTGGCCCAGCCGGCTGGGCTCGGTGCAGCAGATCCTGCAGCTCTCCGACCTGTGGAGGCTGACACTCCAGAAGCGCGGCTGCAAGGGCCTGGTGAAGGCGGGCGCGCCGGGCATCCTGCAGGGCATGGTGCTCAGCTTCGGGGGGCTGCAGTTCACCGAGAACCACCTGCAGTTCCAGGCCGACCCCGACGTGCTGCACAACAGCTACGCGCTACACGGCATCCGCTACAAGAACGACCACATCGACCTGGCCGTGCTGGCCGACGCCGAAGGCAAGCCCTACCTGCACGTGTCCGTGGAGGCCCGCGGGCAGCCCGGCAAGATCTACGCCTGCGAGGCCGGCTGCCTGCAGGAGCCGGTGGAGCTGACCTCGGCGCCCGGCGGCCACACCTTCTCGGTCATGGTGACACAGCCCATCACCCCGCTGCTCTACATCTCCACCGACCTCATGCACCTGCAGGACCTGCGGCACACGCTGCACCTCAAGGCCATCCTGGCCCACGACGAGCACATGGCCCAGCAGGACCCCGGGCTGCCCTTCCTCTTCTGGTTCAGCGTGGCCTCCCTCATCACGCTCTTCCACCTCTTCCTCTTCAAGCTCATCTACAACGAGTACTGCGGGCCCGGAGCCAAGCCCCTCTTCAGGAGCAAGGTAGGCTGTCCTGTCCCTTGAGTCTGAGGCCCCCACCCACTCAGTCCAGGGCCAGCTGGGCCAGGGCGCCTTGGGTGAGAACCGGTCCTAAGACCGGGCCACAGCTTTCAGCCTCAGAGAAGAGCCAGTGTGGTTTGAGAGGCCATTCCAGCGTGACTTCGAGCAGGGCAAAGTGGCATGTGTTTGTCATTCCTGCACTCGGGAGGCTGAGGTAGGAAGATTGCTGAAAGTTCAAGGCCAGCCTGGGCTAAACAGTGGGTCCAAGGCCAGCTGAACTATATAGCAAAACCCAGTCTCAAAACTGAAAAAAACAAAAACAAAAAACCAACGTCTGAGAGGTGATCCTAAGAGGGGACCGGGGAATTGAGGGACAGATGCAGTCGCTGCCATCTGTCCTCACCCTGAGGGCTGGTGCATTGCCTCTGAGGCCGGCTCCTCGGGGTGGACCCTGGGCTGCAGTGGTCACCAAGGGACTGCGAACACACACACACACACACACGCACGCACGCACGCACGCACGCACGCACACATGCACACACACGCCCGCCCGCTTGCCCAAACCAGCGTTGGCCCCAGGAAGCTGACTCCGACCACAGCTGCTGCAGGACTGTCCTTTGCTTGATTCTGGGGCCACACTGTTGTCTACGGTGACGCCGCCTTGTCCCTGCCAGTGGCCACCTGTGCCACCCACCGTCAGAACTCAGGAGAGGCAGGAGGGGCCGCGTGGCGAGGTGTGCTGGAAGGGGCCAGCTTGACCCCTGCCCTCCTCTCCTCTCCACCCCTTCTTTCCCCGCACCCCACACCCTTTCCATCATTCTTCCCTGTCATGGGCACATAGGGAGATTCTTTTCCTGTCATAGTGACATAGGGAGATATCCAATAATAATATAATAATAGTAATAATAAAGGGCCGGGGACATAGCTCGCTGGTGGAGCTGCTTGGGTTCCACCCCTAATACCAGTGAGTGAATGAATGGAAGTAAGCAGGTGCAGGCCCCAGGCAGAAGTGCCCTGTCCCCACCACAGAGCCTCTGTGGCTTCTGGCCCACGGCAGGGCTCGGAAGAGGAAGTTGGACCTGCAGGAGGGGGAACGGGCCAGCCCGGGCATCCCAGGCCTTCCCTGGGTTGCGCCCCGTGCCGGCCACTTTGGCACTGTGGGTCCCACGGGTGCCCTCCCTGTCGTGTCTCCCCACGGTCAGAGTGACAGCCAGACAGACTGGGAGCTGACTCACGTCCCTCTCACGTGCCCCAGCCGGGGCACCACACATGGGTCTGGGGAGACCCCGGGCTCTGAGTCCCCGTGCCGGGGCTGCGTAGCCGACGCTGACCTCTGTTTCCTCCCACCCCACAGGAAGATCCCAGTGTCTGAGGGATGCGAGCGCCGCTCTCAGCCACCATTTGCACAGACAGCATGGGGCGCCCAGCCGCTGCGAGCGGGGTCCCCCCACCACCCACCCTTTGTGCCTTGTCCGGGACAGCGATGCTGAAGCGCCAGGGGACACAAGTTGGCATTGGATGGACGAGGGCCACGCGGGGAGGAGGGGGTGCGGACAAGCCGCCCCCCCCGTAGAGGACCCGAGGGGAAATACTTGAAGTGAGCCCTCCTTCTGCCTTCTGCTCGCGCCCCCCAGGAAGCACCTCCCCAAGACGCGGGTTTAGAAAGCTGCATTCTCCTCCTCACTTAATGTGTTCCTTCTCGAATGGATTTCTAATTTATTTTTGTCAGGGTCTCGCCAGGTGATGAGAGCCACGGCAATGCCCGACCCCCAGGCCTTGGCCTCCTCTGGGGGACAGTGGGGCCCCGAGGTCACCTGGGGCTGTCAGCCTGGCTTGCGCGTGAGTCCTCTGAGAGCCTGTGGGCACCTGTGGTTTTGTACTTTCGGCTTCGGGGTTGTTTAACTTTTTAGTGATGGATGATTGTTGGGTTTTGAAATACCAAAGCTTTTTTGGTTCTGTTTTTAAATAAACTTCTTTCAGATTTCCCTGACTGGCCTGCACGAGGTTGAAACGCGTGGCCCTTTGGTGCCACCCTCCTGCTCCCCTTGTGGTCTGAAGGGGAACCCTTGGCCTCACCACACCCCGGGGTGCTGGCTCCGCTCCTGAGGGGTGACTCAAGCTGTGCCCCTGGCCGCTTCCCTGCCCACCCGGAGCTATGGGGAGGCCAGTAAGTGGGCCAAGCCAGGGTCCTTAGCATCCTGGGGTCTCCTGCTATGAAGCCTTCTCCCCCTTCAGCCCCAAAGGGCCTGGTTCTCCGGCCCCCAGTTTTTCTAGCCGTGGGGCAGCAGCAGAAAGAAACCCTGAGTTGAGCTGGGGACTATGATTCATGATCACATGTACAAGTCCAGCCTGGGCAGTGCAGCAGGATTGTTGCAGGGAAAAGCCGAGAATGGTGGTGCAGTGCTGTGATCTCAGCACTTAGGAGGCTGAGGCAGGAGGATCCTTGAGAGGCCAACCGGGCTGCTTAGTTCCAGTCCACCCTGAATTACATAGCAAGACCCTGTCTCTAAAACCCAAACAACAACAATAAAAAATTTAAAAAGCAAAAAAGAAAGGGGCTGCAGTGCAGCTCAGCAGAAAGGCCCAGGGCTCAGTGCCCAGCACACCCACGCCCAAGTGTGACTTCCGCCATCCATGCGTTCACCAAAGGCACCGTCAGATTCCTCCCCTGTGAGGGGAGGAGGAACTCTTGTTCCAGGGACCAAAAAAGGACCGTGAGAGGCGATCTGGCCGGCTGTGGGGGGCGCTGCTTCTGCGGCAACGCTGCTTCCCTGGTTCCCAAGTGATGTTTCCGTGGCTGGCTCAAGAGGAAGCCCGGGCTGTGTGCCTGGAGCTCCCGGCGCCCGCAGCAGATGGAGCTAGGCGTGAACAGGTGCGTCAGGCTGCAGCTCACGTGGCCCTGCTTTTCTGGTGGCTTTAGTCCCAGCCGCCCACTCCTGCCAGTGCAGAGCTCCAGACATGCCACGTTCTGGGGCTGCCTTGCCTATTTTAGGGGTTGGGCACCTCAGGTGTAGTCGGCGTCCTTTGCGCTGCCTATTTTAGGGGTTGGGCACCTCAGGTGTAGTCGGCGTCCTTTGCGCTGCCTATTTTAGGGGTTGGGCACCTCAGGTGTGGTCAGCATCCTTTGCGCTGCGATCCGCCCGCTGCTTGTCACACTCAGCTGGAAGCTGTTAGACCACAGGACCCAAGCTCTGTGACTCCCGCTCACTGCTGAACTTGGAACCGAGCGCATCGTGGGCTCTCATGGGTGGAAAAGGAACCTGTGGCCCACTTCCTGTGGCTCTGGAAGGCTGAGGCAGGAGGATTCAAAGCTTGAGCCCTGCCAGGGCAACGTAACCGTTTAGTGAGCTCTTGTCACAAAATAAAAATAAGTGGGCTGGGATGCATTAGGTGTTTCCTATGAGTGCGGCTCCCTGGATGCTGAAAGACAGGGATCTGGGCCTTGGAAAGAATCATTCATACAAGGCCACACAGCTGTCAGCGCACACTCCAGCCTGAGGTCCCCTGTGTCTCTCTTCAGCACCTGAGGTCTGCAACTGCATTCTACCCAGTATTTCCCAACAGGCCCACCCAGATGGCCTGTGTTGCCCAGTCTTAGCCACGGAGCCACCTTTGCCCCCTGCGATCGCTATGCCAACCAGCTGTGCGCACAGGGGTGGCCCCACACCACCTGCCTTTCACCCAGGCTCACCTTTGGGAAGCTACTCAGTGCTCAGGGTAGGGGGAACCTTAATTCATGGAGGGACCTTAAAGTCTATAAAGCCAGCCTGGAGCTACCGAGTAAATTCAAGACCAGCCTAAACTACATAGTGAGACCTTGTCTCAAAGAAACAAAAACACCAGAACGAAACAAAGAAACAGCAGTTGATAGCCTGATACAGGGACCTCACCAGAGCCTGGCACTGTGGCATCCTGACTGCAGACTTTGAGCTTCTAAAACTGGGAAATAATTTTATGCGTTTGTTTGTTTGAGAAGGGATCTTGCTATGTAGTTCAGGCTGGCCTTGACTCACTGTGTAGCCCAAGGTGGCCTAGAACTCACAAGGGTCCTCCTGTCTCAGCCTCCTGAGTGCTGGGATTATAGACATGAGCCACCATGCCTGGCTTTAACCAGACCTGTAAAGTGTAGGGCATTGATGCTTATCAGGGAGGTCCCCAAAGATAAGCCCCCAGCATGCAGGACATTTTGTTCCTAAAAATGATAAGTGAGGCATTGTTTGGAAAAGCTATAGAACCTCACCTCAGGAGGAAGAGATGTGCTTGGGTTGTGCACTTCTAAGGGTCCATGAAGCTCAAAGAAGAAAGAAGGAAAAAACTATGTAGTTCAGGCTGGCCTGGAACTCATAGCAATCCTGCCTCAGCCTCCAGATTGCTGGAATTACAGGTGTGCACCACCTCCCTGTTTAAAAAAACAAGAGTCTGGTTAGTGGTCTGGCAATCAGCAGCTGCTGCAGCCTGCAGAAAGCGGGCAGCTGAGAAGGTCCCACAGCTGCAGCTGCTGGCTGAGCAAACAGCCTCGCCCAGAACAAGCTACTACAGCCGGACACTGCAGTTCCTGGAGTGTCCCGCCCTTTGACTGAGAGGATCTCCGGATGAATCACTTGCTTTGCCATGAGCAGAACCTTGTAGGGCCCTGCCCTTGGTGACAGAGGGCGTGCTCGCAGCGATGACCAGCTGCTGTGTGCTCACTTTGTGCCAACTTGAGTCCCAGGAAGACAGTGACTGGTTCTTTCTAAATCTGGATGGCTAGAATCTACTTGTCGGATTATACTTATTTATATCTAATGCCACTTAATCTTTACAGTTGTTTTTTGCAACTGGCCACAAACTTTCAGCAATTCTCCTGCCTCAGCCTCCTGAGTGCTGCGATTTCAGGTGCATGTCACCATACCCAGCATCAGCCAAGTTTTAAGCTTTTTCCAAAACCAAAGAGGATTGGGACAGCTGGGGACTCAGAACCATGGTTCTTCCTCTGGGCCTACAGATGTCCAGTCAGTAACCAACAGGACAAGGCGTGAGCCTTGGTCGGGCCCTTTGTCACTGTACCATGGATCCTGTCTGCTCCCATTGCTGGGCTGGAGGGTGTGTCCAGGAGCTTGAAGGCAGGGCTGATTAGACCTGAGGGATCAGGACCTTGCCCCCCTCCAGACTGAGGACCCCAAGAAGTCTCTACCCAGAAGTCTCCAGCCACTGCCCCCAATGGGTGCCCCCTGCACAGGTGGAGCTCCAAGTGATTGAGACCACTGAGTTCTCTGCTGGAAACAAAGCTGACCCCTGGCTGTTAAGATTCCAGACCCATGACACCAGGCCCAGGACCCCAGCCACCTGCTGACCCCCGGAAACACCCCTTGTGGGTGGGGACTCTGGGGCTTGCGCCCCTTCAGGGACCTGAGCCGAGTCTCTGTCTTCCCTCTTCCCGCTCACTTTCCAGTTAAAGCTTTTTTCCTGTTTAAAAAACACCAAAGAACATAACTTATCGCTCCGTTACACAGAATCAACACCCAGTGCAAAAAAGAGTGACTCGCAAAGGTCAGAAGGATACCTCTTGTCACTCATGGAGCTTCAGTGGGGTCTGGACAGGATGCAGGTGACCACTGTCCCCCAACCCCAGAGAGCACCATAAATCCCCCTCCTGGGTGCCCCAGAACCGTAGAAGTGGATGTGTCTACTCAGTATATGACCCAGGAGATGACAGCCAGGTCTGGAAAAAACTGGGCATGGTGACATATGCCTGTAATCTCAGCACTCAGGAGGCTGAAGCAGGAAGATTTTTGTGGGCTCAAGGCCAGCCTGAATTACATATTGAAACCTTGTCTCAAAAACACCAAAGATCTTGGAAACAGCCAAAATGTCCATCAACCGAAGAATATGTAGTGTTTTTACACAGCAGAGTCCTAGTCTGCAATAAAAAGGATAAGCTTGAGCCATTTCTAGGTAAATGGATGCACCATGAGACTGTGCTCTTAAGTAAAATAAGTTGGACACGTGTAAATCCCACATTATTTCTCTAGTGTGAGAAACCGAAAGAGTAAATAAGGAGCACATGTGTAATAGGTATTGTAAAACAGGAAGAAAATGTTCAGATGGGAAAGGGAATGAGGCAGGGAGAGGGGGAAAGAAAAGGGAACATAAAAAAATGAGGAAGGAAAAGATGGAAACAAAGCTTTTGTAAATGAGGGGAAGAGGGGTTGAAGGGAGGGGAGGGGAAAAAGTAGTAAGATATGTTGGGGTCTGTACCTAGACCCCCAATCCCCCAAACAGGTGCATGGTGAAGGCTCCAAGGAATGAGACAGGTGGCATGGTCTTTAGAGGGACTGAAATCCTTGGCAAAGCTGATGGCCGGCCTGGTGACTGATGCTGGGCAGCCCGTATTTAACCAGAACAAGCAAGGAGTTGAGTGGACATTGGAGGAAACCTGCGCAGGACCTTGGGAGGGGTTCAGGGACCCTCAGAGCAACAGATGATGCTAATTAAGGAAAACTATCCAGAAAGTCTCCAGGTGGCCCCAGCTGTGGCCTGTCTCGCCCCCTAAGGCGTCTCCTGATTCTCAGTTCAATCATGCCCAGGCCACGCCACAGCCCTGCACGTGTATTCAGTTTCAACAACTCCAACAAGGACATGTCATGTTCAAATTTCCTGTGATGAATGTGATCATTATATATATTTAAAACATACTAATAAAAAATTAGAAAAAAAGGTGACTAATAAAAAAAAGTAAAGAAAACAAAAGCACAAGGTCTGGAAAACTCACGGGAGAGACTGTGCTTCTCTGAGGACAGAAGTTTTCGAGCTCACTTAGCAGCACTTGGGGTAGGCAGAGGGAGCTCTGCTCCCGCAACGGAAGCAAGTAGGGGGCCTTCTTTCTGTCTCCAGCTCAGTCATTATCACTGTGTGACCTCAAATCAGTGACTGAAACGCTTCCCCTTTGCATTCCCTCCTGTGAAATGGGTCTAATGTCCGTCCAGCTCCCAGGATGCTGGAAGTGATACTAAATAGAGAACTACCTGGTCAGCTGGGAGTCTAAACTTTTTTTTTTACAATTCCCCCCTGCCCCGCGTATTTTTTATTTTGAGACAGAGTCTTGCTGGGTGGCCCAGACTGGGCTCAAACTTGTGGTCCCTCTGCCTCAGCCTCCTGAAGGCTGGAATTACAGGTATACACCACCACGCCTGGCTACTACTGGGTTGTTTGGCGGGAGTGGGGGTGGGGGTGGATTGAGACAGGGTCTCTATGCGGTTCGGGGTGGACTTGGATTCAGAGATCCTCCTCCCTCTCAGCCTCCCCGCGGCTGCGATGTAGACATGCGCCACCATGCCCAGCAATACCACGTTTTAAAAAATGATTACTGTTTATATTAACATTTTACTTTTATTAGCGTCTGCTTGCAGTAACCTGATCTTTACAGCCATCACGGGAGTCAGTGCACGTACATAACACGCTGTAATTCTTCCGTCCTCTTCCTCCCCTCTCCTTCCATCCTGGCTTTTAAAAAAACAATGTTTTCATAACTACATTTCAATTGGTCATCGTGTAATGCTAGGTACTTTATTTCATTGACCTGAAACCTCTTTCTGGCCAGATCAAAGAGCCTGGAAAGAGTTATCCCAAAGCCACCCCAGCTCTGTGACCCAAGCTCTTGCAGTGCGGGCCAAAGTGACGGAGCCGGAAGGAGAAAATCGCAGGACTGCTTCCCTCCCCGCAGCCCAGCTCTGGGTCCTCAACCTCACGTCGCCAGCACGGCACCCAGCTGCCTAGGGAAGGACTACACTTCCCACAACCCCTTGCGGCCGGACGTGACCTAAACCCAAACCCCGGCCAATCAGACTGCCCGTAAAAGTCAAACCCATCACCCAGTGCCTTAATCAGGTTTCGGATTTGTGAATGTTATGCTACTTGTAGTTTCAAAGCTAAATTATCTGATGGTGGGAAGAATACGTTTAATTATAACTCATAGAAAAAGCAGCCAATGATTAACCATGCAAGCAAACTTGGGTTCGCAAGGTATATTGCTTAGATCATAACAGCGGGTGGGTTTTAACCCACATTTACTTCCTTCAGAAAAGTATAAGATCACTCAGCGGGGGAATGTTGGCACGAAAACGTAGCTACCAGCGTAGAAACAGAAGTGGGTTTTGTTATAAGATCTTTTTATTAACGCAAAGACGTTGCACTGTAGTTACGGGCCACCCGTCACAAACACGAGTAACCACACAGATGGGTGCCCTTGGCACACACTATTCGGAGAAGGGCTATTCCTTACTGTATAATGGTGATCATTGTCCACGAGGTAGTCACTTCTGCCTATTACGGTGACAACTCTAAATATAAATATTATTTTTGGAAAGAATCCTGTGATTTTACAGCGGGAAATTCCCCATCATACAATGCTCGGCGGGCATGCAAATGACTTCAGCCGCGGCGCTGCGGCTTCCGGAAATGACCTGGGTAGTAGCCACCGCCAGGGGGCAGAGCGCAGGGTAGGCTCCATCCATGGAACCAGCTCCATCCAGGAAGACTTTGGATTTACTTTTTTTTTTTTTTTTTTTTTTTTTGAGACAAGGTCTCACTCTGCAGTTTAGGCCGGCTTTAACTCACTTTGTAGCTCAGGCTGGCCTGGAACTTGCAGCGATCCTCCTGCCTCAGCCTCCCAAGTGAGCCGGCCAGGCAGGCAGGGGCTGGAGCCTAAGGGCCTAGAGCCACAGGACCGCTTCTGTCCAGAGGAGGAGGCAGCCCCAGGAAAGGGAGGGGCAGCAGAGGAAAGGGAGCAGGGACGCCCGCATTCCGTCACCCTTCTGCTGCCCCCTCCCCTCCGTCCTCCGCACCCCAGACAACCCCCGTTCATCTCCTCGGCACCTGCTCTGTGGCAGCTGAATTGCTGAGAAAGTCGCTGCCTGTGGGCTCCACAGCCCACCCAAAGGGGTCGACCGGGAGAGCAGAGCCCTCACCCCCCACTCGCGACCCACCAGCCCCAGCCTCTCTTCCCTCTCCACATGGAAGCTTCGCCCTCCACCTGAGTCCCAGGCCCTGCCCAGGAACACTGGGCCCTCCCAGGGGAGCCCTCAGTGGCATCAGCTGTCTCCCCACCCCCTGCTATGTCCCAAGTGTTGGGGTCCTCCCCAAATTCACGTGGAGGTATTAAGAAGCAGGGGTCTGGGAGGTGATTAGTTCATGAGGATGCTGCCACATGGATAGGATTAGTGCCCTTGTCAAAGGACAGGAAGGTGGGAGTTTGTCTCTTTCAATCCCAGCCTTTTTTTTTTGGTTATTAGAGACAGGGTTTGCCTCAAGCCCAGACTAATATCCATCTCACTGTGTAGCCCAGAGTAACCTCCATCTCACTGTGTAGCCCAGGTTGGCCTCGAACTCAGAGCAATCCTCCTGGTTCAGCTTCCTGAGTGCCAGGGTTACAGGTGTTCCTGGTCTGAAGGCCAGAATTCTGACACCAGGGTATATCTGCAAGCCCCAACATTTGAGAGGCTGAGGCAGGAAGATCGCTATGAACTTGAGACCAGCATGGGCTACACAGCAAGAGCCTGTCTCAGAAACAAAAGAAAACACACCAAAAAAAAAAAAAAAACCCAGCACTTGGGAGTCTGAGGCAGGAGGATTGCCGTGGAAGGTTGGCCTGGGCTATAGTGGGTTCAAGGCCAGCCTGGGCTACAAAGCAAGGCAGTGTCCAAACAAACCCACAAGAGTAGGAGGCAGAGCTGAGAAGCACAGAACATGGGCCGAGGGCACGCAGGGGGCAGGAGCGGGGGGTGCACCTTGCCTTGTGATGCCTGCTACTTGGAGAGGCCAAGGCAGGACCCAGGCCTGAGTGACCTAGGGAAACCCTGTCTCAAAATCAAATTTAATGGCCTTTGTTCCTCATGAACAGCTGGTCATCCGGGATCCCTGCTGTGTCACCATTCTCTCCCTCCCTCCCTCTCTCTATTTCTTTCCACCATGTGCTGTAACACCAGGCAGGAGATTGGGGCTCACTGCTGGGGGGGGGTGTCTGATAACTGGCATCCAATGTGGCCTGAACTCGCAATCTTCTCACTGGCCTGGTGAACTGACGAGGAGTGTTGTTTGGATCTCATGTGACAATTCCACAGACATCCGGCAGAGATAAGACAGAGCCTCACTGTGTGCTTCGGGCTGGCCATGAACTGTGTAGCCCAGGATGGCCTCAAACTCACAGGCATCCTCCTGCCTCAGCCTCTCCAGTGCGGGGACTGCAAATGTACACCACCACGCCCAGCTCCATTTTTCCTCTTGGAAAGAATTTGACCTTATCGCTGATATGGGTGCTTAGTTATTAAGGCTTTGAATCTCTGTTTAGAAAGTCATGACTTTAGAGTTGAAATATCTTTCGTTCTTCCTGTGTAGTCTAAAAAACGAAAGAAGCTACTCTTGTATAAAAAACAAAACAACAACAGCAAAAAACCCCAGCAAGGGCTGGGGATGTAGCTCAGGGGTGGCGCGCTTGCCCCGCATGTAAGAGGCCAGGATTTGGAAGGTGCACACGCTCATCTGTCGGAAGCACCGGGGACAATTTTAGGCGACAGAGGCCGAGGGAGGGGCTGGGGCGCTGAGCTTTGGAACAGCAATGACGCGTTGGCCCCTCGCGGCGGCGGGATTCAGCACCGCGGACAGCGCCACTCTCGGACCCGGGCACTCGGGAGCTGCGTGGCCCCGAGCTCCGTGTCCACGGGACCCGGTCGACTGGAACCTGCCTGGTCTCAGCTCCCCTGCTCGGGGCTGAGGCTCTCCCGGAAGCCTCCACTGGGGTCCGTTAGCGCAAACCCGACCTCTCCTCCCGTGGGCCCCCCGGGGTCGCTGGATCCAGATGGCCAGATGCAAACACCGCCCCCCGCCACTCCAGGCGCCCCGAGATCGTGAGCAGAAGCCTTAGTCCAGAGAGGGTAAAGAACTCATTCATAATCACACTGCTGGTCCGTGATGGTCAGGTGCCATCACCTGAACTGGAACTTCATCACCCTCCACAGCCCGTGGCACCAGTGAAAGGTGGCCGCATTGTCAGGACTCGGGGCCGGGAGCAGTGGAGGTGCCCCGATGGCACCTATGCTGCAGCAGGCTGTTTGTTATCACTGAAATCTAAAAGGTTCACCATCGCTGGCCAGAGGAAGGGAGCTGGATCACTGGGGTCTGTTCAGGTCCCAAAACTACAGAGCCAACTTACCATGGGCTGGACCCTTTGAAACCGTGAGCCTACATAAACCTTTCTCACTTTGCAATTGGTACCTCAGGAATTTTGTCACAGTGCTGGTAAGGTGGCTTACGGTGAGACGGCATCTGGGCTCCAGGGACTGCTCACTTAACCAGCCCAGGACACCTGTTTCTTTTGTCCTAAGAGGCAGAAGGTGGCAAGGTGACCCACAGCACTAGTCGTGGAGACCACGGATATTGATGCTTCTCTCTGGGTACAAACCTTCCTCCCTCCCCCTCCAAGGTCGCAGTGAGTGTCCCCCAGACCATGGGTGTGCTGTGCAGTGTGTATGATTCAGTACACAGGAAAAGCTTGAAATACGTTAGCTGTGGGGACAGCTGTGGTCACCCCTTTGCCTTCCCTGGTTCCTGGAGCTAGCATCACCCCAGAAGCCCCTGGGCAGAGGTTGTGTGAACAGCGGAGGCAGAAGGGCAAAGATATAGGAGGGGTGCAGTCTCCGTCATAGCCACAACGGTTTTGGAAATGTGGGACTCAGTGGAAGCAGGGACACTGTGAGTGCGGGACCCCTGTGCCTTGTTCCCTCTTCCTCAGAAGCTGGACATGGTTCTTGCAGGAAGAATGTGCACACCAGTCCCAGAACCAAGTACAGGCACCAAGGTCCTGAGAACCCAGAGCCCGGCCTCCCCTTGGTCCTGTCTCACTGAGCAGGCTGCTGCCACCATATGTCCAGTAGATGGCGCCAAAGGCTCTCTCCTCCCCCAGCGACACGGCCTGCTGGTTGCCGTGTTTTGGGCAGGAGCAGCTGGCCAGATGTGGGAAGATCAAGCAGTGGCCCAGGCTGACACCAGGCTGAGTTTGCGCTCCTCTCTGCCTCAGGCTGGTAGGTAAGGCAGGAAAACTCTTATAAGGGACCGTGGCCCTTGCAAGGGTGTCCCTGAGCTGCCCAGGCAGGCCTGTCCCCTTCCACTCTGGGCCAAGCCCAGTACATGGACCTTGCAGTTACACAGACCTCAGTTCAAATCTCAGCTGTGCCTGTCGAAGGCTGTGTGCCTTTGGGCAAGTTGCTTCCTCTCGGAGCGTCAGTTTACTCATCAGTGAAACGGGCTCACGATGGCTATGGTCAGCTCAGCTTCAGGTTAAATGGGTCAGTGAATGAAAGTGGCAGGTCAGGGCAGTTGACCAATGATGTCAGTTCCCCACCAGCCACAGGCCTCGAGTTTGTGGCCCTGGTGGCAGACAGAGCCTAACATAGACTCTGGATTTCACTCTATCCTGTTCCTTAGGTGAGGACAGAGTGGAGCTTGTAGGAAGCCAGAATGCAGGGCTTTCCAGACCCACTGATGGCCACATTTTTGGAGGGATTTGAGTACGTTATCTTGAAGCCTGAGTTTGAACCCTTGATCCTCTTGCCTCAGCCTCCCAGCGTGCTGGGGTTGTAGGCCTGTGCCACCATACCCTGTCCCTTTGGCTTTCAGCATCTCTCACAGAAACACTGGATGAAAATTCTGCTTCACTTAAAAAATCATTGTTGGCCATCACAGCAGCCTAATGTTCACAGAGCTCTATATAAAGCTCTGACAGGAGTCAGCCCCGGAGTGGGGACTTCTGCTGAATTCCCTCAGACAGGCTGGGGTGACCAAAGCATGTGGTGCTCTGGGTGTCTGGGTCCAGGCAGGGACAGCAGGGTCAGGGACTGGCGGGCCCAGTCTGGGAGTGGTGGGCACTGCTGTCTCAGGGGCAGGGTGGCAGCTGGGCCAGGGCCAGGGGTGAGGCTGGCAGGTGTTTCCAAGCACATCGGTGCCACCGGCACCTGGGGAATAGATGGCCGAGTGGGTGGGGAGCTGCCTTTGGTCACACATGGCTTCCCTCCTAGGGACTGGGCGGTGTCCCTGTCCCTGGCAGGATCCCAGCAAATTGGTTCCCTGCTGCAGCCTGGAGTGGGGAGCCCTTGAGATGGAGGAGATCCCAGTGGGGGGTCTCAGATTTCAGGACCGAGGACCCCAAAGCAGGCAAACCATGGTTACGTGAGGATGCTTTGGAGGGGTGCAGCTGCGGTACAGGGAGCCCGTGGATGGCAAGGTGGCCAGAGGCATTGACGCTGGGATCTGCCAGTCACCCGCACTGGCTGGCTCCCTGTCTGCATTCCACAGCCCACCTGCAGGCCAGGACGTGAGGTGCCCAGCGGCACCTTGGCAACCTTATCTATGCCCTGGGCTTTCACAGGGTTCTGAGCACAGGACAGGGGGAGCCCTGGTCAGGGAGTCAGCCCTCCTGGGGAAGGGGCTTCTGGCCCTGTCGGCTGCTGTACCCCTCCTCCCACAGCCTGGACACCGAAGACAGGCAAGAACACCCCTTGGGAATGATAGACTTCCCAGTTAAATGCACTGTCACTATCCAGGCATGGTGGCACACACCTGTAATATGAGCACTTGGGAGGCTGAGGCAGGCAGGAAGATTGCTGCAAGTTTGAGGCCAACCTGGGCTACACAGTGAGTCCAAGACTGGTCTGAACTACATAGTGAGACCCCGAGTCAAAAACAAAACAGAACAAAACAACAACAACAAAAAAAACCCAGCTACCATTACTGCATAATTCACCTGGGGATCAACATTACGAAATCAGATTTTTCGTAAGATTTGTAAAAATTTACCTCAGTATCTGACAACATAGTGCAGGCCTCTGGCACGCTGACCTTGTTGGTTCTCAAAGTCCCTGCAGCACCTGGGCTGAGGAAGGGTCAGGAGCTGTTTGTCATCAGGTTGCCCCACTCATTACCCCCTACCTGTGCTGTGTGTGAGTCACAGCATGGTATTACGATGATGGTAGCTGCTGGGTCACAGGTGCCACCGCATGGTGCGCCCACCAGCCTGGTCCACCAGCGAGACCCCCAGAGGCTGCGGCATCTGTGCAGGCCTCTGGGCTTGGCTCCTCCAGGAGGCGCAGCACTATCTGCTCAGATGATGGCCACGCCACCGCCCTGGCCCCAGAGCCCCCGCTGGAACAACGGGGGCATGGGAGCTCCCCAAAGCCTTGGCATGAGCTTCTCTGGCTGAGCGGCAGCGGCCTCCCCTCATCCCATTTCAGAGAGATCAGTCTTGGGGTGCAGGGTGGAGCCAGTGGGAGGAGCAGCCTGGGGCCCCACAAAGGGAACTCTGGCTTCTGGTCCCTGGGGGGCCCTGGGTGTGACTTGGGGTTCAGAGTGGGAGGGCCCACTCTGACTTCCCATTTCCCAGCAGAGCAAGGAACCTGGCAGGCAGCGTCCTCAGGGGGCTGCAGGATCCTGTTCTCTAGCCCCCCAGTGCTCACCAAGCTGTGGGATTTTAGAAAGCTTTTCCTGCTGCTGAGTACGCAGGTTCCCTGGGGACAGGGCTGCCGGCCAAGCCTTCCCAGCCCTGACACACCTGCCTGGCTGTTTCCTGAAAGCGTCTCCTCGTGACCATCTCTCAGACCCGTCAGTTCCCACACTTTGGGGCAGTGTCTCCACCCACCACTGCTTTGCTGTGCGACCTTAGGCCAACAGGACGAGCCCTGTCTGCTCGGTAGGAGAATCTGAGTAGCGAGGTTGGGAAGGGCTGGGAGCAAGTGTCCGTGTGGTGGGAACCCAGAACCACAGAGCAAAGGGCCAGATCTCCTAAATTCCAAGGTGACTAGAGGATTAAGTGAAATTGTGGCCGTGTGTGGTGGTGCGTGCCTGTAATCCCAGCATCTGGCATTTGGGAGGCTGAGGCAGGGGGGTCAGTGCAAACTGGGCTACATAGCGAGACTGTCTCAAAAAAAAAAAAAGAAACAAACAAACAAAAATTGTGTCTAGGGAGCTCTTGGCACCCTAGCAAGTGTCCTGTCCAGCTTGGCATTTGTCATAGTTGGTACAAGATGGCAGGAAACCTGCAGAAGGGGAGGGAAGCTGCCCCGGGTCACACTGTCAGCTCACCTTTGATTTTGCAGGTAGAGGCTTGGGCTAGTGAGGAGGCCTTGGTTTCCAGGGGGTGCTGGGGACCTCGATTTGGGTCACAGGAAATCATGCCATGGCTGATCAACACAGAGGAGGAGCCCTGGCTGTCACCGTGCCCTGCCTGGGCTCGCCGCCCGGGTCCCCTGACACTGTGGGCACCAGGCTCCGCCTTTACCAGAAGCAGGTCCCTAGGTCTGTCACACAGACTCTGGGAGGCCGGGGTCCCTCCAGCGAGACCCATACAAGGCCGGGGCCTGTGTGGCCCCCGGCAGTCACGGGGATGCCAGGGGTTCGCCTCCAAGGAAGAGGCAGGGACACGAGGGAAAACGGGGAGCTATTTCGAGAAGGTGTCGAAGGCCGGGACACTAAAATTAGATCCTTGGTTCCTAAAAAGACCCGGGCGCCGACTGAAGCCTCGAGGAGAGAGGCTCTTCAACACGGAATGTGACCCCCAGGAAGCTCCGGCGGTCCTGGGCAATGAGGTCAGCCCATGGGCCAGCGGGCCACCCGACGGCGCCGCCATGGGTCCCTCTCCCGGCCACCCCCGCCTGCAGGACTCCGCAGCTGCTTCCCCAGGCCGGGCCAGCGCCAGGACAGGGGCAGCACTGCTGACCTCCCAGCCTGTGCCTTCCCTTTTTTGACTGTCCCCTGGCTCTGCGCTCATTCCCGCAGGTGACAGAGGGGAGGATGCCCGGAAGGGGCAGCGCCCAGGAGGCCTCGGTCCCCAGCTGTAATGATGACCCAAGAGCCTGGGATCCCAGGTCCAGCGCTGCCTCTGCCTCTGCCCTGCCCTTCGCCCGTCCCCTCCCTCGGTCTCTAAGCCCACAGGGCTCCCACGGTGGGATGTGGCGGGAAGGAGGCTGGGAGGCTCGGGAAGCCGACTTCCTGGGAGAGCCATCGACCTCCTGGGAGAGCCATCGACCTCCTGGGAAGCCACTGACCTGCTTCTCTAGGCTCCAGGCCCAAGCTGGGGTCCTCATTCGAGTCCCTGGCCTCTTCTCTTACCCCTGGTGTTTGCCAGGGGACAGAGGGTGGCGAGGGGGACCCTGCTGCCAGAAGCCGTCTGCACCCCCTTGTGCCCCTCACCCAGACGGGGCTCACCTCTCCCTCTCCCAGCCCAGCAAGTCCCCCCAACAGGGACTGGCCACAGCTCACCCTCTCTGTGTCCCCAGCCGAGCCCCATTTACCTCCTCAGAAAGCCCTGCCCGGGCCCGAACTGGGCTCTGTCTCCTTCCTGTTCCTGTGGGACCCTTTCTCCCCTTTGGTGCCCGCTGCGGGCTTGGGGTCCCCGTTAGAATGTTAACTCCAGTGCCCGGCGTGGCTCCCTGTGGCAGCTGCTCAAACCTGAGCCCAAAGGGTGTGCTCCACCACGCCAGGCTCGTGGCTCGGTTTAAAGTAGCCCACATCGTGCTCAAGAGCAGTCTGGCTTGCACTTAATGCTATTGGGTCTAAACATGTTCACATGGATGGTCCCCAAAATGATTTAGCCACCAGTTAAATAGCTGCTGAGTGTGGTAGCACATGCCTGGAATCCCAGCATGAGGCCAGCCTGGGCGACACAGTGGGTTTGAGGCCAGTCTGAACTACATCGGGAGACCCTGTCTCAGTCAAGTGGCCGTGGGTACCCTCTGTCCAGCCGAGCAGGGGAACCTGTCCTGGCTGTTCCCTCACTTTCTCTGCTAGGCTTTCTCAGGTCTCCTCTGGGACAGCTGACAAGCCATCTCGTCCCCTAGGGGTGCTGGGAGCCCTTCCCCTCTGCAGGAGTCTCAAGGTCCCTTAGCTGTGTCAGCCTGGGTGCCTGCCTGCTGACAGGCAGGTAGCGGTTGCCCAGAGTGGGCTGAAGACACCCCCTGCAGCTGGCTTCCTGCTTGGTGCCACAGTAGCTCAGGCTGAGTCCCATGGAGGCCTGAGAATCCCAGGAATGTGCTGGGGCTGTCACTTCACCCTACACGTGACTGGTCACCCTGTGACTTCCTGGAGAGCTAGGAAGGTGCAGGAGGACTGGCCCATCAGCTGCGGAGCCCCCCCATGTCTTCCTAGCTACCCCCTCTGGTCCTGAGAAGCAGCCCGGGGGACCCAGAGTTGGAATCTCATGGCTGAGGCTGATCTCCCATGGCCAGTTGCTTGGTCTCCTAGGAAACACAGGCAGAGACCGGAGTAGCCACAGTACGGCTGGCTCCTGAGGGGCTCACTGCCCAGAATGGCACTGAGCCGTGGGCAGGCATCACCTTGATTGTCACAAACCCCACCATGGGACATGCCTGGATCCCAGCTGCTCTGGAGGCTGAGGCAGGAGGATGGAGAGTTCAAGGCCAACATGAACGATGTAGCAGGACCCTGTCTCAAAAATACAAGACAGGAAACAAAACAGCAATCCAGGGTACTGCCCGGGGCCTCTCAGCCCACCTGACCCTGCCCGGCCCTGCCACATGGTGCGGTGAGGAGGCCCACAAGGGGACGGAGAAGCAGGAAGGCACGCTCCGGCCACCCCGACCTGCTGACGCTGGGGACTGACGCGGGATAAAGTTGCTGCTAGAGGGTGTCACGGGAAATACCACCCCAGATGGTGGCTGCGGCTTCTCATCTTTCTACGCCCTAACCCACGTGGCTGCTGGAATTCATCTTAGGAACTTCTAGAGAATACAACTCTGGTCAGGCACAGCGGTGCACACCTGGAGTCCCGGCACTCAGGAGGCTGAGACAGGAGGGTTGCCATGGGTTCGACGTCAGCCTGCATGATGTAGCGAGACTCTGTCTCAGAAAAACCAAAAATAAATAAATAAAAATAAAATAAAATGACTAGCTGCTAATCTACTGTGCCAGAAGTTGGCACTGAGAAATATCAGACATCCTCCCGAGCAACCGCCGTGTACTAGAATGGGTTAAACCCGTGAGTCCTGCTAATACCAGCAGTGCCTCGGTTCACCAACCCAATTCTTTCCACGATTCTGGTTGCAAATCAAGTTGGTTGGAACCCAAATCAAATTTCCCCTTAGGGTCCGCATGGACCCTCATCACTGAATTGGGTTCCATTTTCGTCTAATTCTGTTTGCAACCAGAATCATGGAAAGAGCTCAATTCGTGAACCAAGGGGCTGCTCTACCGTACAAGCGGCCTGGGGCCAGACACACAGTGGGTCACCCAGGTCCTAGGCACTGCTGGGTGGCCCCACCCGGGAGGGCAGCCCCAGGAGGAACCCACAGCCCGTGCTAAGCGGCCGGCTAACGTTTCCAGTGCTTATTGTTATTAGCGTGCATTTAGGGCGCGGAGCGAGAACATTCACTGTGGGGAGCTGGACAGACCCGGGCTCTGCCCTGAGCCCTCCTGGGACTGTGCAACCGTGCTGTGGGGCAGGGATGTGGTGTCAAAGCCCAAGCCTGGCCCTGGAAGCCACGTCTGAGGCCCAGGCATCCACAGGGTCACTTGTCACTAGCTGCTGTTTCTGGTCCCTGTAGTTTCCATTCCTGGACTGGTGCGTGTCGCCAGGTCTCTGCCTTCACCTCCCCACCACTGTCCCCTGTGTTTGCATTTGTCTGCGTCGGGATCACCACTGTCCTGAGGACGTCACTCCTGTCAGATTAGGGCTCACTCTAATGACATCTCCTTAATGTGCTGGGTGCTAAGGAGTCCCCAGCTGCACATAAGACCCCAGTCTCTGGTGCTGGGCCTTAGCTAGGACCCTGGAGTGGCCCTCAGTACCATCGGCATCTGTGAGGTAAGGTTGGCACAACCCTCCTTCCTCCCAGGAGCTGCTGGGGAGGGGCCACCACGAGGAAGACACAGTGTCCAGCTTGGAGCCTGACCCCAGGGTCCACACTGCCACCTCCTGCCATTCCTAGAAGGAGCCACGTGTGGAGGCGCCAGGGCCAGGCAGCTGACAGTGGACGGAGGGAGTGGCCAGGTCTCAGCGTGAGTGACACTGGCTAAATCTGGTCTTTCCAGAGTCATCGGTACCCTAGAGAAGTACCATGCCCTACCCTGTCCATTCCGGGCTCCTGGCTCGTCTTGGTTGGCTTCTGTATCTTTGGCCTTGAACTCACTGTGTAGCCCAGGCTGCCTGGAACCTGCAGTCATCCTCCTGCCTCAGCCTCCTGAGTGCTGGGGTTACAGGTGTATACTGGCGTTCTTAAGCTAAGAACACTTGAAGTTTGGGGGTAGCCACTTTTTCGCAGTGGGGGATCGTCCTGTGCCCAGAGGGAGCTTAGCCATTTCCCTGGCTTCTGCTCCCCTGGCTGCAGGTTGCATCCCCTCCCAGCGCTGGCGATGGGTAACGTCTTGGGGTCACCATCTGTGGACCTGCTGGATGTCTCTGAGAGGGTCCCGGAGCTGCCGAAGCTCCCTTGATCTTGGCTCCTGCCACCCAGGCTGGGCAGGGAGCAGAGGAGAGGGGCCCGAAACAGGGGCCCTAGACAGCAGTCTGGGCAGAGAATCGCCACCCACAGCCGACTCCGTGCGAGCCCAGTAAACTTCCGCCGCCTGTGGTTCCCAGGGTTACCTCAAGGTGGCCGGGCCGGCTGTCAACAGGCAGCAGGAAGCTGGTGCAGGAGTGGGCCAGGCCAGCGTGATCCCTGGTTTGGAACGAGGCCCTGACAGCCCCGATTTATCAGGAAATTGGGGCCAAGGCCCAGGCTCTGGCTTTGCGGGCGGAGCCCTTTATCAGCTGTCAGCGTGACAGAGCATACAGCAATCCCAGAGCTACTTCGGGTGCTGACAGCCAGGAGCCCGGTGGAGGTGGCTTCTCCTCATGGCCTCCCGGCTCCCAGCCACGCGGGAATAGGGCAGGAGGGGCACAGAGCAAGGAGAGGAGTTGGTGGCAGGGAGGGGACAAGAGGCCCAGGGGTCACTGTAATCTTAGTGCTCTGGGAGGCTGAGGCAGGAGGGTGGCAAGTTTCTGGGCAAATTAACAATTAGTAAGACTGCACCTCAAAACTTGAAGAGGGCTCAGTAAGAAGAATTAGACTTGGTTACCAGTATCACAAAACAAACAGAAAGGTGTGTGTGTGTGTGTGTGTGTGTGTGTGTGTGTAAGTACTGGCACATTTTAGATGCACATAATGATCACTTTCATCATAGGGAACTTGTACCTGTAACTGATATTGATTTTTTTGTTTTTCCAATTCCCCTACTGCCCTTGAATACCTTTTCTCCTTTTAATTTACAAAACCTTTTTTTCCATTTTTTTTCTTCTAAACAAAAAATTTTAACATGTGTGGGGTTTTTTTGTTGTCTGCTGTTTGTTTTTTGAGACAGGGTCTTGGTATATAGTTCAAGGGGGACTTGAATTCACTGTGTAGCCCAAGCTGGTCTTGAACTCATGGCGATCCTCCTGCCTCAGCCTTCCGAGTGCTGGGATCACAGGTATGCGCCACCATGCCTGGCTCTAGGACGTCCTGGATGAGCTTTTGCAGCACTGGTTTGGCGGCTGTGACTTTCTCAAGGTGCTCCTTGTCATGGAAAGATCTTATTTCTTTGTCAATTTTGAATGAAAATTACGCAGGATACATAGGTCTTAGTTGGATGTTGTTATATTTTAGGGCCTGAAACACTTCACTCCAAGTCCCGTTGGCCATAAAGCTTCACTGAGAAGTCTGCTGTGATTCCTCTTTTTTATTAGTCCATAGTAGCCGTGCCTGATGTTTCTGTTCATGGCGGCTAGTTTGCACGCGCGCGTGTAACACATTCTCATCCGCCTTCTCCATCTCCTCCTTCACACTCCGATTCCCTCCCATTTGCAAAAGCTCCATTTCCACTTTTTCTTCAATTCTCTCTTTTTAAAATCCTTCTTCCCCTCCTCCCCCCTCCCACCCTCTCCCTCTGTCTCTTGTTCTCATTCCCACTTTTTTTTTTTTGATGGGGATTGAACTCAGGGCTTTGTGTGTGTGAGGCCAACTCTCCACCATTGAGCTACTTAAAAAAAAAAAACCCTCTGCTTTGACTGCCTCTCCTTTCTCTTACTCTCTATTTATGCTCTGGGTTTCTCATATGAGACAAGCCATGTCACATTTAAGCTTGTGTGTTTGATTATGGCCTCAAGGTGCATCCATTTAACTACAAATGACTCAAGCCCGTCCTTTTGATGGCAGAGTAGTACTCCATTGTGCATAAGTACCACATGTTCTTTCCTTTCCTGTTAGTGGTCCTATAGGGCCACGTCTACAACTTAGCTGTGATGAATTGAGGGGCTATAAACAGAGGCATGCGCAGATCACTGCCGTATCATGACTTTTTGGGGGACTTATTTTTTTTTTTTTACTATTTTCTTTTTTGGTACCAGAAACTGAACTCAGGGCCCTGTGCTTGCCAGGCAGGCACTGTGCTGCTGAGCTACATCCCCACAGCCATATCATGGCTTTGACTGTTGTGCAGATACCTAGACGGGAAATAGCAGGGCCAAATGAAATTTCTAGGTTTGGTTTCTGGAGTAATCTCCATACTGATTTCCATAATGCTTGTATAGTTTACACTCCACCAACAACACAGAAAGACTTCATTTTACCCCATAGCCTCCCAGCGTTTGTTGTTTGACTTCTTGATGTTAGCCATTCTTTCTGGAGTGAGACAGAATCTGAGTTATTTTAATTTACATTTCTCTAATTGACAGTGATGTCAAACATTCTTTCATGTATTCATTGGCCATCTGCACTCCTCCTGAGAAGTGTCTCTTCATTTCAGTTGCCCATTTTGTGACTGGGTCCTTTCTGACAGGGGCGGTCTAATTTTTGCTTTGAGTTCTTTATATATTCTAGATACTAGTCCTCTGTCTGAGGAACAGGTGGCAAAATTTTTCCGCATTCTGCAGGTTGTCTACTGATCCTGCCGGTTGTTTCCTTTGCTGGGCAGAAGTTTTTACATTTCATACAACCTCATTTGTTGATTCTCAGACTTATTTCTTGCAAAATTAAGGGTCTGTTCAGAAAGTTCTTGTCTACAGCTGTGTTTTCAAGAGCCGTATCTATTTTGTCTCCCAGAAGATTACTTCTGTTTTAACATTTAGATCTTTGATCCGTTTTGATGTTAGTTAGGGTGCAGTGAGCAATGTGTGTCTAGACTCAATCTTCTGCATGTGGAAAGCACCAGTTAGTAAAGAGGCTGCATCTCTCCAGTGTACGATGCTGGACCCCTCATTGAAGACCTACCAGCTGAGCGTCTGGGCTGTTTCTGCTTCTTCTTCTCTGTTCCACTGACCCATAGGTCTGTATTGGTGGTAGTGCCATGCCGTTTGTGTCACTGTAGCTTTGTAAAATAGCTTCAAACCTGGGGTTGTGGTGTGTCCTGATGTGCTTGTCATCCAGGATTGTTTTTGATATTCTGAGTCTTTTGGGTTCTGTACGAATTTTTGCACTGTTTTCTCACGATCTGTGAGGAACCTTCTTTGTATTTTGACGGGAGTTATGTGAAATGTATGTGGCAGCTTGGGGAGTCTGACCATTTTGACTACACTGGCTCTACCCGTCCAGTTACCTGAGGTATCTTTCCATTTTCTGGAGTCTTTTTCAATGTCCTTTCTCAGAGCAATGCAACTGTCAATGTAGATGTCTTTCACTTCCTGGGTTAGGTTAATTCCCACTGAGTTATTATTCTAGCTATTGTGGATAGTTTTATTTTCTTGATTTCTTTCTCAGTGAGTTTGTTATTGATGTATAAAAACCCTACTGATTTTTGCATGCTGATTTTGTAGCCTGCTGTATTGCTGAATTTGGGTATTGATTCTAGGAGTGTTTTAGTGGAACTTTTGGGGTCTCCTAAATAAGGGAACATGTAATTTGTGGATAAAAATACTTTGACTTCTCCCTTTCCTGCATGTATTTGGTTTTTTTTTCCATTTCTGATCAATCTGGCTCATGCACGAGGATTAAGTTAAACAAGTGTGGTGACACTGGACACCCTCGTCTTGTTGCTGTTCCTCTTCTCTGACTTACTAACCCATGCTTGTGGTGTGTAACAGTGACACTTACCGTGGAGGGGTTTGCATGAGTGTAGAACGCGTGCTATTTTTTTGCCCCTCCCTCTCCCATCTCTCCCGTTCCTCCCAATTCTTGTTACCCTGCTCCTTTGAAGAAGTTCTGTTTCCACTTCTGTCCAGTTCTCCTGTTTCGCTATGCAGTCCACACTGAACTTGAGCTCACTTTGTAGCCCAGGCTGGTCTCAAACTTGCAACAATCCTCCTGCCTCAGCCTCCCGAATGCTGGGATGACAGGTGTGAGCCACGATGCCCAGCTCCCTCTCCTTTTATACTGTGGGCCTCTCGTGTAAGAAAAACCATGCAACATTTAATCTTCTGTGTCTGATTTATCTCACCTAACATTACGGCCTCCAGGTTCATCCCTTTACCTACAGATGTCCCAAGTGCATCTTTCTTCGGGGCAGAGTGGTATTCCACTGTGTCTACACACTTCATTTTCTGCGTTCATTCATCTGTTGGCCACATGGGCTGCTTCCAAGACTGAGCTCTTACAAATTGCGCTGCTATCCACATGGGAATGCACGGACTGTGTGGACCTCTGTGAGGGACTCTGGCTGCTCCATGAAGATACCTAGAAGGCCAAGAGCTCAGCCTCATGGGGTTTCTCTCTTGAGTTCCTTGAAGATGCCCCACCCCGATCTTCACAGTGACAGCACCAGTTTACCAAGAGCGCACAAGGGTTTCTTCTCCCCCGAAGCCCGGCCACCATCTCCCTGGAGTGAGATGGTCCCATCCGACCTCGGGCCGTGTGTGGAGGCGAGGTCCCCGTCCTCTGCGACTCTACTGAGTTTGCTTTATTTTGAGTTTGTTGCTTTTCTCTCACAGATTTTAAGGTTTTGTCCCTGTGAATGGGCTTTTGCTGCCTTGAGCACAGTGTGGCAGGGAGAGATTTTATTTTGCTCATTGTTATTTGGGGTCCTATGTGTCCCACTTATAAGTTTTTCTTTTGTTATAATTAGGAAGTTTTCTCCCATCATTTCTCTTCCTCCTCCTCCTCCTGCTCCTGCTCCTCCTCCTGCTCCCCCTCCTCCTCCTGCTCCCCCTCCTCCTCCTCCT
>PVLA01007038.1:0-112323 GCA_004027455.1 Hydrochoerus hydrochaeris | reverse complement strand
TTGTCTCACAGGAATTTTGTAAATCCTCCTCCATGAGCTCTTTCATTTCTCTCACATTATTCACAGAAGGCAAAACCCCACAATCAGTCCTCACAAAGGGGTTATCTAGAGGGCCTCCAGCAACCCCCCTGGAGTCTCCACCCTCGACTCCATATTGAGCATTACATAAAAACATACACATGTGAACTACACAAATTACCATTATCAGTACAAAACATTTCAAGATCCCCGCGCCCAATTCCCACATGCGGTGTCCTTTTCCTGGAGAAGCGATTGTCACAAGGCGTGGATGGACTAGGACGCGGCATGGACAGAAAAGGGCGCCGCACTCAGGTTTTTTGAGTGAAGAGAGTGTCTTAAGTAGTTTTCAAACTTTAAAACTTCGTCTGGTTTGTTGTTGTTGTTGTTGTTGTGGTTGTTTTGGTTTTTTTTTTTTTCACTAATTGATTAAAAAGATGGCTGTGCTCTCTAGGGTCTCCAATTTGTACTGTCTTACCCCACATTCATCTGGACTTCCTCTTTTCTTTACCAGTATCTTATCTGTCTCCCACATATAGTATTGGATGCCCTGAAGCTACTTTCTCATATGGAACTTTGTCCTAGCATGGACCTTTCTTTAGCTAGTTTTTAAGACCCAAGCTTCTTATATATCTTCAGCCTACCCCATAATTTATGGATTAGAATTTGAAGAATTCACACCTGTTTTCACTGCTTTTCTGTTTTCTTCCCATACTTTCCTCTGAGTATCTGTTGGAAACCTTGGGGCCACCAGTTCTCACGGTCATTACATACCCTGATGATCTCCATTTCTTCAGCACAGTTTATTCCTTCTTGTCATAGAGTGACAATGAACCATGAGAGTCTATCATGGACAATTGGGAGATAAGTAATTTCATGCCTCTGAGCATTTCTGTGACAATCTTACTCCTAGAAGTATTGGTGTAAATTAAACTATCAAATCAGTGGAAATTAGGCAGAAAAGTTTTGATCAAATAATAGATCAAGGATAGACAGCAGTAATAGTGCTGATAAGACTGTGTTTTTGCAGTGTCTACCTCAACCTTATAAAGGCCATCTATGACAAACCAACAGCCAACATTTTACTAAATGGACAAAAACTGATAGCTTTCACTTTAAAATCAGGAACAAGACAAGGATATCCACTGTTACCACTCCTTTTCAACATAATTCTGGAAACACTAGCCAGGGCAATCAGACAAGAGAGAAATAAAAGGAATAAAGATAGGAAAGGAAGAAGTTAAATTATTACTATTTGCAGATGACATGATACTCTATGTAGAAGACCCAAAAATCTCTATTAAAAAACCTACTAGAGGTAATAAACAAGTTCAGCATTGCAGCTGGATACAAAGTCAATGCTCAAAAATCAATAGCATTCCTGTACATAAACAAAAAACTCACTGAGAGAGAAATTATGGGAATATCACCCTTTACAATAACATCTAAAAAAATGAAATACTTAGGAATCAATCTAACTAAAAACGTAAAAGACCTATATGCTGAAAATTATACTATGCTGAAAAAGGAGATTGAAGAGGATATTAGAAAATGGAAGGACATTCCTTGCTCATGGTTAGGAAGAACCAACATTGTGAAAATGGCCATACTCCCCAAACTGTTATACAGATTTAATGCAATCCCAATCAAAATACCATGGACATACTTCACAGATCTAGAGAAAACACTCCTAAAATTCATTTGGAAACAGAAGAAATCTAGAATAGCAAAGGCAATTCTGGGCAACAAAAGCAAGCAGGAGGCATCTCAATTCCTGACTTGAAACAGTACTATAAAGCCACAATGATAAAATCAGCATGGTGCTGGCAAAGAAATAGACCTGAGGATCAATGGAACATATTAAAAGATGCAAGCACAACTACAAAGACACTCTGCCACCTGATATTTGATAAAGGGACTAAATATGTCCACTGGAAGAAGAATAGCCTCTTTAATAAATGGTGTTGGAAAAATTGGCTCTCCACATGCTGAAGACTGAAACTAGATACATGTGTATCACCATGCACAAAACTGAAGTCTAAATGGATCAAAGACCTAAACATTAAAACAGAAACACTAAATCTACTGGAAGACAAGGTAGGTAGAAGTCTTGGAGACATAGGGGTAGGCAGAGAACTCATGAACAAAATGCAAACTGCACAGGAAACGCTTCAAAGAATCAATGATTGGGATCTCATATTATTGAAAAGTTTCTGCACTTCAAAAGAAAACACCAACAGAGTGAAAAGAAAACCCACAGAGTAAGAAAGAATTTTAGCCAGCAACCCCTCAGACAAAGGACTTATATCCAGAACATATAAAGAATTGAAAGGCATCAAGCCCCCAAATTCAAAGATCCTCTCCAAAAATGGGCATTTGAGATGAACACACAGTTCTCAGAGGAAGATATACAAATGGCAAATAAATGCATGAAGAAATGTTCACCATCACTGGTCATTCGAGAAATGCAAATTAAAACAACATTGAGATTTCACCTCACTCCAGAAAGAATAGCTGCCATCAGGAAATCAACTGATAATAAATGTTGGCGAGGCTGCGGGGAAAAGGGAACACTGCTCCACTGTTGGTGGGAATGTAGACTGGTGCAACCATTATGGAAATCCATATGGAGAATTCTCAGAAGACTAGGATTGGAAGCCCCACTCAATCCAGCTATTCCCCTCCTGGGTATTTTCCCAGAAGAACTGAAAAGTTCATATCACAGTGATATATGTGCACCCATGTTCATAGTGGCACAATTTGTGATAGCTAAATCTTGGAAACAACCAAGATGCCCATCAACTGCAGAGTGGATGAAAAAGATGTGGCATTTTTATACAGTGGAATACTACTCAGTTATAAAAAAGGATGATCTTGAGGCCTTCATAGGTAAATGAAGACAACTTGAGACTATCCTCATTAGTGAAATAAATAAGAATCATATTTATAAATATCACATTGTGTCTCTAGTGTAAAAAAGTAATAAGAACTACAAGTGTAATAAAACCAAAATGTGTAATTGTTCTTGTAAAAAAGAGAGGAAAAGAAAGTGCTCTAAGGGATATAACTGCATGTATGTTTGAGTATGTAAAATAGATAACCATATTGCTGAATCTTTGTTGGATCTTTGAGCAGAACTGTTTGCAGTCTCAATGTTTGAATGTCTGCTATGTACCCTTTAACTTCGTAACTTGAACACGTACATCCGAGATGACAATATATAATTTATAAACTAGTGATTTCTTAGTGGGCTTTTTTCACTTTTTCCTTTTTTCTTTCTTTCTTTTCTTTCTTTCTTTTAGACTTCTGTATTGTTGCTACCCTTTTTTTCTGTTTTGCTTTTTTCTTCTCTTTAAATTTTTTAAAATGTATAATTGCTATTGTAAAAAACAGGAAATAGGAAATGCTATAAAAGATATAGCTGCATGTATGTTTAGGTGTGTGGGATTGATAACCATATTTCTAGGTTCTTGTTGGATTGTTGAACAGATCTGTTTGCAGTCTCACTGCTTGAGTGTCCACTTTGTGTTCTTTAATTTTGTAACTTGAAAAACTATTTCTAAAAGAACAATATGTAATTTATCAACTAGTGATTTCTTAATGTTCATCTTTTTTTTGAAATTCTGTAATATTTCTATCCTTTATCTGTTTTTTTTTCTCTTTAAATAAAAAAAATTAAAAAAAAATAAAGACTGTGGTTTTGGTAGGAAATTATCCCAGGGAGGAGATCAGTTTCTAACAGGAAAACAGCCCAAATACTGTCAAGAATCAGGAAAGTTCACACTGTTAAAAATCTTAACCTGTCTCTTTGTTCCCCAAAGCCAGTGCTAAAAGCCTACCAAGATCATAAGCAGCCACGATATATACAGGAACAGAACCGCATTCAGTTAATCACTTGTGGGATCCTTAAACCATCAGCAAGCATAGCAGAAAGGAGTTCTGTCAAATCTCTTACCCCACTGGAGCCTCAAGATGTTATGGAAAAAAAGAAGGTACAGTGCAATAATAAAATACCTGTGATCCTTTTAATTTAATTTTTGTTTTATTTGGCATTGCTAATATTTTTTTAGGTCCTAAGAATAGTAGCGAAATCATTTTCTAAAAGATTGGATATGGGTTTGGGAAATATAATATCTCTCAGTTCTCCCCATTTGAAGAAAACTTGCACAATAGAGGAAAATCATAAAGGAAGCTCTTAGCGTCTGTGTTGCCTGACTTTCTCCATGTTACAGATGGAGATGTAACAATGTACTGAGTGTTATATAATCATTTTCACTTTTTTCATCAATTTTTACCAAAAACAAACATTTTTGAAGATCTCAATGAAAAGCAATAAAATAGACTAAGTCAGCTCAAAAGAAGGTTTGTATCTGGTAAGAATTGTAGAATGGTAAACTTGTCTTCCAAGACGTAAATGAATAGTATCTTAGGAGAGAAATCACTAGAGCTTGGCTTTGAAAGATTATCTGTAGGTAATTAAGGAAAGAAACAGAAAATGTGGGAGAAAATGTGAAGGGCACACCTGCAGTAAAGATGTCAAGACAGCCAAGATTCTCTGGCCTTTTGATTAAAGGATCCTTTAATGCTTGCCAAATATTTGAATGCTAGTTTGGTTCCATGTATTGAGTTACAGCACTAGAAATGCACAGTTGAGGACCAGCTCTGTTCCTGTGGATTTCAGAGTCTGGAGGTGGACAAAACTCAACCCCAGTTGGGTGTGGTAATAATTCTCACCGTTCATTAAGGTATAAAAAGGTGAAGAGCTGAGTGAAATGGACTCTTACATCTGGTGACCAGAGGGACAGTTAACAGAGGAAGAGCCACCCTTTGATGTTCACTACACTCAGAGGATTGCCGTAGATAAGACCAGAGAGATGGGGCTTAAAGAGAAGCGAGGTGGACAGAAGCTCATTATAGATTTGGGTGAAATCGTCCTGAGAGACTGAAATCAGGCCCAATATGGTGACTGTGGTATCTTTAGGCAGTTACCCTTGTCCTACCAGAGACAAGGTGATGGTCTTTGAAGGTTGTGTCAGATGTCCACAAATGAGGTTGGTCACCTCCTCTGCAGGAGGAAAGGAAGTGAGTGATCCTTCCCTAATGTTTTGGAGGATGAACAAAAGAGTATGAGAGGCAAGGGAAGTATAGACAATAAAACCCTAATGTGTGAGCATGGTAAGGGTAAGACCGTAGCCTTGCTATTTCTGGTGTGGACCATGGACCCGGAGAGTCTGCATCTCCTGTGAGCAGCATAGAATAGAGTTGCAGACTGCACCCCAACAGGACTGAGTCAGAATCTGCATTTTAACAAGACCCCAAGGAATTCATATGCACTTTGAAGTTTCAGAACACTGATCTACGGAACAGATCATCATTAGCTAATAAAGCGAATGCTTCTCAGAGGCTGTCTCCTGTAATTCCCCATCCTCATTTTATGCACTCACATTCACAGAGAAGTAAAGTTTGTCATGAGTTCTGCTAACAGCTGTCCAGGATTTCACTCACTGAAAAGCGGCAAGATGATGAGAACAGGTGAGGAGCCTGAGAGGAGAGGCCACAGTTAGGACAGATGCCGAGCACCAAGCGAGGAGAGAGGAGAGTTCCCGTGAACACCAAAGCTCATAGTAGTGGGTCATAAAAAATCACGGAGCTAAAGGAGAGGGGGCCATGGAACCTGACAAGGGTTTGGGCTCTCTGTTAGAGAGCACTAAGAAGGGACGTCACTCCCTAGCAACAGTTGGAAGTTTCTCAGTTTCAAAATGCTTGTCCTTTGAAAATACTATTTTATCCCTCCCTTTGTTCAAAAACTCATTTTTTAAAAATTGTTTTTGTTCAGGTCCAAAGGCCCACTGTTGAGGTGTTCTCACCTTCTCCTCCTAAACTGCCCCGCACGGGTATTGGAAGAAGAGGCCTCTTTGGAGCTAGGTCTTCCACCTACCCTAAGTACACTTTCAAAGACCGGGAAGAAGTCGTGAAAGTCAACATTCGTGATCCCTTGCAAATCATTAAAATAGTCCGTGAAAATGAAATGCTTGGATTTCTTTATATGATCCCTGCAGTGCCAAAGTCTTCTATTGAGTACGATACCTATAATCTAAAGTGAGTTCTCATTTACAAAGCAATTAATTTAAAACTGAAAATTCCAAATGCAATTGCAAATATTATCCATAGTTTTTAAATTTATTTTTAAAAAATTTTTATTAGTACATGTTTGTAGTACATGTTTGTGATCATCTTAGGGGATTTGTACATGTAATGAACATTTCTTCGTTCTTTTTATACCTGCTCCTCCTCCACCTTCTCTTTCTGTCTCTGAATCTTTGTCTCATTATCATCCATAGTTTATTTCATAGTAATGTTAACTATAACCAAAACAATTTCATCATCCAATGATAAATGAATCCTAATTATAATTATTTTAATTATTTCCACATTTCTCTATCTACTGATAAAAATGAAATATTCTTCAGGGCAATGTGCTGTCTATTTCATGTATGTATATGTTATACCATCTATTTTTAATCAGTATTACAAACATTTTGATATTTTGTGATTGCTGAGAAAAAATGGCAATCTGTAAAAAGGAGGTGGTGTGCGATTTGTTTTACGTATCAGTTAAGCTTTCCTTTACAGAGCACATAGGATTTTTAATAAAATGAGCTTGACAACATAGATGAGTCAGACTTACACCCATGTTTCCTCTCCATTATTGCTTGGCACACAATGATCACTGACATAATTCAAAAGAGCCACACTCTTGTGAGTCTGTGGGTTGCTTTAAAGTTCAGCACTACAGACAACAGTGGATTAGAGGACCTGGAGGTCATATTGAATCATACTGACTTTTTCTCTGTTGCTTAGTTAGCTGACAGCATGTGCTAGACAAGTCTTTGCTTGATAATGATGATAGATTTACTTTGCCACCAAATTCTTCCAGCTACATTTTCCACGCTCCACACTTATTCTTCCTTACTCAGCACTGTATTTTGATTAAGCCAAATGATGCTGAAGATAGCTCCCTGTTACGGAGAGGGAAAAGAACCCAATTCAAGTGTAAACTGATAGATTCATTGTAAACCCGAAAGTTCTTAATAGGACTGTGAATCATAGAACATTGATGCTGATGAAAATCAGTCATTGAGCAACTTTATGGAGGAAATGTTTGTTGAGGTGCTAGAGATACATAAGTGTACCATCCAGACCAGAATCTCTGCCTTCGTGGCATTTACAGTTCAACAGGGGAAACCAGTATGCACAAGACATGAATAAATTATCTAACTGTTAAAAGGTATAAGTATTACAGAAAAATAGAGTAAGGTAAAAGAGATGGAGAGTACAGGGTGAGAAATTGTGAATTAACTGGGATGCTGAGGGTGGGCCTCAGTGAGACGCTGGTATTTGGACAAGGACTTGAAGGAGGAGTGAATTCTGTGTTGGTACAGGGGTGAGCATTCTGGGCAGCCAGGAACCAAGCACAGGTACCCAGAGGCAGGAGTGTATGGAGCAGGTTCAAGGAGCTAAGAATAGTAGAGTGAATGAGAGATGGGGACAAGTCATGCAGGGCCTTTTTGACCCCTGCAAGAATTCTACTCTGAGAAAAAAAAAATAGAGAGTCATTGAAAGATTTCCAGTAGAGGAGTGTTGTGTTCTGAGTCCCATTTTGAAAAGGATTGCTCTGGCAACTGTGCAGAGAATAAGAGACTTCAGGGGAGCAGGTATTGAAACAGAAGAAACAATTAAATCTTTTTGTTATTCTGGCAAGAAATGGACCAGGTGACCGCAGTGAGGTGGTGGGAAGACAGATCTGGATCTGGAATTATGGAAAGAAAGCCCACCAGACACTTTATTGGCTGCATGTAGGGTGGACAACCAGAGAAGAGACCAGGGTAGCATTGGTGATCTGTCTGTCTGCACAAGAGAAAAAGCAAAATCACTGTTAAGTGAGATACAAAAGACTGGATGGACCAAAAAGGAAGATAAGTGCTTGTGTTTGGACATACTAATTTTGAGATGGCACAGGGAGAAAAAAATGGAGTGTGGGGATGAAAAAAAGAACTGAGATTGAGAGAGACTTTATTTTTAAGATGAGAAAAATGGATAGGTTTTTTTCAAGGTGAAAGAATTGATATAGAAGTTAAAGCCCTTTGCTCTAAAATGTTTTTAAAATAATACTTTAGTATTGCTATTTCCACATGCTCGTGTGTGTGTGTGTGTGTGTGTGTGTGTGTGTGTGAGAGAGAGAGAGAGAGAGAGAGAGGGGGACAGAGACAGAGAGACAGGGTCTCATTGTGTAGTTCAGGCTGGCCTCAAACTCTCGGCAATCTTCCCACCTTAGCCTCCCCATGGCTTGGTTACAGCATGCACCACTACACCCAGCACTACCTTGTTATTTTTTACAAAAAATAGTTCTTTGTCAGTTTTTGAAGAGGAAGTTATAACTCTTAGATGGAGAAGAGTGCAAAAGTAGTTTATTTCCTGATCTTAAAATTACACTTCTTGCTTCATGTGTGAAAAATGTCTTCACAGTTTTGTCTCTGAGAATCATGGAATAACTCAAATATCAAGGAACACTGTTTATGATGTTTAATCCTCATAATAGAGTCAAACTTGCCAAACATAAAGTTGACTCTCATTTTCACCAGTAGATGGTTAAGTGCTGAATAAGAAACTTAAGGTGTGTTTATCAAATTCTGGTGGTTTATTGAATTTCTAATTTGATGAACACCTCTATTGGGGAATTGAGTTGATTTTCCACTTATTTGTTCATTTATTTTTGGATCAATAGGAATGATGCCTGATTAAAATACGCAGTCTACTTTAAGAAGGTACTGTTGAAATTATACTTTGTTATCACTATATTTTTTGCTTTTGATGTGAAATTTTCCTTCCTAACTTGAATTCCAATTATTATAAATTTATATGTGAAGATTTGGGTGCTACATAGATGGAAGCAGCTAAATTGGAAGTTAAAGTGAATAAATACTAGATCAATAAGATGAGAACATGTTATACCAAACTCTTTTTAAGGTTAATGTGATAAAATAACTATAATGTCTTTGAATAATTTCTAGGTATAGTAAAATACATTCAAATGTATAATGTTGAAATGGTTATCTCTGAGTGAGAAAATATTTCCATTTATCAGATTTCTACTACAGAATCAGTTTAGTGGTGTGTATTATTAGGTATTAACAATTCAGTCATGAGTAAGCTGCAAAGAGGTGTCTAAATATGTTGGCTTATCAGCCTGGTAAGTACACAACAGTGTGTTGTCAGTTGTCTTGCCCAGTGCTGGGCATAATGGGTCACTCATTCTGGGTCAGTTCTAGGTCAAGCAAGAGGAAACATGGTAAAGATCAGGAACTAGGGAGATCACAGATAGTTTAGACAACAAAGAATTGCACTGATCAAGATGCAATATGTCTATTTTGTAAGGACTTAGACCCTGAATAAAAGTGATAGTAGCTGGTGGTAGTTGATTAGTGTGGAGAAACACTGTTGGCCAGAGAGTTGGGTCACATACCCACTCTGTAAGAGGACACCAAAGCAAGTCATCACATTTCATATGTCACAACAATAATGATTTATTGGTGTTTACTCCATTCTGGACATTCCAAGGCATTTACATACATTTAATGCTCAGAATAATACTGTAAGATAGATACAATTATCTCTATTTTTATAAATGAAGCCCAAACTGGTTAAATAATTTCCCCCGTGTCACACAAGAAGTGAATGACAGTCCAGCTGCATGCAGAAGCTGGCTCTTCATCTGTATGTACTACTTATATTTCAAGATGACACTTAAGAGTGCTCATCTTGAGATGCCCCTCAGACTGAAAGTCCACTACCAAAGAATGTCTTCACTACCCACCAAATGCAATGAAATTACATCATTTCAAAATCTAGAACAATAATCTGTCACTGCTAAGGCTACTGAACTTTTCCAGAACAAATGTGAAAAAATGCAAAATAATGCTTTCCATTAAAGAATTAAGCAAAGATGAAACTGGGATCTAAACTACAGAAATCATTAAAAGTTACCCTCCCCAGTGCAAAAACAAAAAATAGCATATGATCTCTGAAGCACTTCTGAAAAAGTATACTCAGAGAACAAAATTATATACAAGTTTTTGGCAGAATTATCATGTTAACTGATGCTATGGGCATCAATATAAAGTGTCTTGGCAGATACTTGTTTTAACCAACCTCAGGTATGCAGTGCAAAACTCAGTGTTTGCCATCCCTGATACATATATGAAAGGTTCTTGACAGCTTATGTCACAATTATCATCATGCTTTTTTTTTTTTCCATTTACTTGTTAGCTGTGTTTTATGCTGGAAAAGGTGCAAGGGAGTCAGCAGTGTCCAAGCACTTAACTGTGTGTGCAGCAAGAGAGGCTTTGTTCTCTCCAAGAGAACATTCACACTCCTCAGTCTACCTCCAGGTGGGCATTGCCCTATGGATGAGAGTGAAAATGGTGAATCATCAAATTTAGGCCATTGACCCTGTCACTTTCCACTGTCATACAGAGAAAAGAGGAAGTAGATTTTGTCTCTATCATAAAATATGGGAGTTGAGAGTAAGCATGCTCATACAAGTTTTTGAAGTGAATAGTAAGATTTAAAACGTTTCATGAAGCTAGTTATGCCAGTAAAGACCATTTCTGTGATTTTAGGAGTCCTGCTTAACCGGTATTTCTTAGAGGTGTGTTTGGTGTTTTGAATAGACCATCCACCCCATCAGTATCAAAACACTTTTAAGGTAAAAATACAGTTGGAATTGAGGTTCACTAAATCCTAATGCAAATAACAAACGTCACTTACTCATTCCAGTGTTTGATGGTTTTACTGATTGAGGGAAATAATTGATCATGTGTTAGAATGTCTCTCCCTCCCTTCTATTTAAATGGAAGAATGTGAGGAGATACATTTTAATCCAAATGAAACCAGAGATGCTCAGAATTTTTTTTCTGCCGTCTCCTAAGTAGAAACTCTCAGCTTTAAAGCATAATGCACTTGTCAACTGAAGCATCTGGTTCACTTCTAAAAGCAGCTATAAGGGAAATGATCAAGAAATTCTTGATCTACAAATTGTGCAGAGATCCAGAACTGTGTGGCTGAAATTCCAATGATATGCTGACATTGTCAAATATCTAAAATGGTTATTTCAGGTTTTTAAATTTAAGAATAATATTAAGACTTGGAGAAGGAACAATTCGGATGTTAACTCTTATTTAAAGCTCACATTAAACATCATTTAGTTGACCAGGGAGAACCTTCTTAATTTTAAGATATTATAGGTTATAGTTATTATTTTTAAATTGCAAAGTTTACATAAAATTGGTCTGCTGAAGGAGGGCTGAATACCCACAAGATGGTTCTAAATACTGAGATTTTGAGTTACACAACTATGTGTTTAGGCCAGCCTGAATTCTGTATCTCAATAATACACCACATCCTTGATTTTTTAAAATAGTTCAAAACATTTTGAATGCAAGTTACCTAAAATTTTTGACACTGTCAAGATCCACAACTCAGTTAACACAATAAATATTTATCTTTCCATTTATTCATATTAGAAAAATTGTTATTAAAGCTGAACACTAATAGTTTTATAAGGCAAACAGTAATAAAAAAAGATTAGAAGTTAGGAAATACAATAATCATTATCTCAACTTGGTTTTGTGAAACTATCATAGCCTGTTTTTTTGCCAAAATATATTATTTGTATAAAAATATTGTCAAATAAATCAGTGATGTCAACACATTTCCTCAAAATATCCACCCTACCCAGAAGGGTTTGAACTTTTAAAATCACTTGCAAGAACAAAATATAAAACAAGACCTTATTTTTAGGTTAGTGTCAAATAAAAAAACACATATGAATAGCTATTATGGAATGGCATTTTCACCAACTTAGGTGAAAATTTTTTCTACTTGAAACCTGAAAAGCAAAAAAATCCCAATAATACTAATAGTTTATGCACATTTAGAAAATGTAGGTTAATATAATTCAGAATATTTTAAAACTTTTACTGCAAAAAATTTTTATTACATGTTAATGAATCTAAAATCTGCAAACAAGAACTGTTAGGTGACAGAGCTATTTAGAATCCTCAAAGTGAGATATTTGGAAGCACTTTGTTTTGAAGAGAAAAATATCTTTTGAGGATAAAATAAGGCAAATAAAATATTATGGGTATATTCTTAAAAATGAGTATCATCTAGCCTTTATTCTGACAACACTGAGATTCAAGTAAGACATTATTTAGTTATAGAGGGATCTCCACAGATGAATATTTCCCTTAAATTATGAATTACAAATTAAGTAATACTGTGAAAATGGTGACTAATCCAAGCCACCACATAACCATCTGTTTTTTAGCTTTTTACAAAGAAACAAAAACAGAACATCACTTTTTGTTGTTTCATGCTTAAGTGCATTGGTGATCCAAAGAAAGAATTTTGTCCGGAGTCAACAAACATTTTGCAAATGATTAAACTTTGCATATTAAGTAAAGGATAGTTTTAAGTTTAAGCACTTACCTGATATTTGAGCACCTGAATGAACTGAAAATATTTCAAGTTTGGCCAGAAAGTATATTAATACCTACTGACAATAATTAGGAATTCAAAGCAAAATTTTAGTGTTGGGAAAGTAGTCCTCATAATCACCAAGTTCCTCTGGTCATTTTTAGGCACTGTTATGGATCTGAACCTAAAGAAAGAGTATTAAGATAAATAGAATAGCATTTGTTTGTGTTTGAAATAAAGCACCATCATTGTGATATACAGACATTTGATTCAAAGAAAGGAAAGAAACAACTTTCATAAGGTTTATAGTTTAAATAAATAAAAAGTGATGGAGCTTTACCATTTTGAGAGAGGTTATCCACATTCTGGTTAATGGAAAAGGAAATTTCATACTGTCAGAGACAGAATAATAGATCATCTTCAGCCATTTACTGCCTCCTAGTTTTATTAATTGTTTTCAGTAGTTAGTGATTACAAAGAATTTGAATGAATAATTCATGCCATGTTCATTAGAAATCCAGGTAACTACATCAAAAGGTTATGGTCACCAGTTTTGTTGTTTATGATCTAGACTGCATTTGCAACTTTTATCAATTGAACACTGACTATGCCCCTTTCTGCCTTGTGTTTTAGTTTTCTTATTATATAATGTAAAGAAATTATAATTAATGTCTTTACCAAGTCTGTGGTTTGTTACAGAGATAATATTATTCTACAGGTGTTTTATAACATACACAGTTCAGCAGGCATTGCTGGAAAGGAATATAGATATTTACCTTCCACACCTTTGTAAATACCTGCTAGAGTCATAGCTTTCGATCCCATAGTGCAGAAGAAACTCTTTCTGGGCACATCCTTTGTAAGGTTCCTGAAACTGTGCTTATGAAGTTACTGCAAGAGATACTGGTTCCTGTGAGTAATAAAACTTTTAAGCCAAGGTGGGTTCCACACCCAGCTATGTGGGTCCCCTTCCCCAGCAGGTGAGTTGTCACTGAAGGAAGGATAGTGTCTGTTAGACCAACGTAGACTCCACAGTGAAGGAATGTCTCTACTGTGAGAAGTAGTTCCTGTCCTGGGTCCTTCTCAGTAGACAGATGCCACATGTACTCTGTGAACATCTTGTGAGTTTAAACACTTAGTTGAATCAATAAGACCCTTCTTGGGCAATATTTAAGTGTTTCTTTGGGAAATTGGCATACAAAGAGCCTCTAGTTGGTGTCAGATAATGGGTAGATAATTGGTTTTTCTCCATATCTAAGTAATCCCTCACCTCACTATTGTTACAGTTAAGTGGGTCCAAGTCTTGTTTTGTTTAGTTTTGCTCACTGAAACATAAACTTGGGTTACACTGATAAGGAACCATGGGTGCCTCTATTCAGCCACTGTGGGATATTAATCCTTTGTAATATCCGTGGGTGAATACTGCAATGTAATGCTATCAGCACCAATTCTTAGTGAATCCCTAACATGGTCCTAAATGTTTCATATGTATTTACTCATTTAATCTTCATATCAGTTACCCTGCAGGTAGCATTTATAAATTTAATTTATAAATGATGGAATAGTTTAGGCATGGAGTTGAATAATTCAATCAATTTTACACAGCTAATGAGTCAGGCAGTTGGACTTTAGACCCCAACACTCATGCACTGTGTCTAATGTACTGAAAATAACAGTTACTTCTGCCATTTATGCTGGGCTTTGTGTTAGGTGTTAGTATACATTATTTTATCCCCATATGAACTGTATTAGAAAGGCATTATCCACAGTTGAAAGAAGAGAAAATTGACATACAGATATATTAAGTATTTTTCTATTTGATATTGTTTTATGATTTTTCAATAAGAAATTCAGAATAACATCTGATACTCAAATCTCTCAATTTGTGATTCAATACTCTGTGAAATGTCAGTTTTAAAGCTATTAGAATTTATCGGATAGGTCGGGCTGTGTCACAGTTATTCCTGATTGTCAGTTTTTTTGACTTGAGAGAAGCCTAGGGGATTAGAAGAGCATATTTCTGGGTGTGTCTGGGTGCATCATGGATGCATGACCTTTGTGGATTCTATCTAGTCCCTGCCCCCTTTGTGTCTGGTTCTTCCGCTTCTCTCTGATGCCTGGCTTCCATGAGGTGAGCAGCTTTCTTCTGCTGTTACCTTCTTCCATGCCATTTCTGCCTTGGAGGCAGCTTACCATGGACCGAATCCTCCAAAATTGTGAGCCCAAATAAGCCTTTTATCCTTTTATCCTTTAACCTGCATTAGTCAGATACTATGTTTGCTCCAGCAATCAAATAATAAAGATTATATGGTACAGCCCTCCCCGTATACCAAGCATCTGTAAGGTCTGTGGAAAGCCAAGAAAGAAGACATCATTTCTAGACTTTAGGCCTAAATTGTGTTAATAAGTGGGGAGTGAAAAAAATGTCTTGTGGTTATGTAAATTGGAATTTTCTCAAATAACAGCATTCTGATTTCCATGTAAAGTTATGTAAAAGACTCCATAATAAGGTAAATGTATTAAGGAACAGATCATTTTGAAGCCATATTAACAGAAACCTTGCCAAATTACCTAATGCAATGATGGTTTTCTTAGACTAGTCTATAACAGTATTTAAATATAGTAAGCCAAATTTTAGTCAGTATTTGGAAATTCTGTAAGCTCTTTGGATTGGAATTATCAAAAATTCTTAGCTCCAGATTATCTTCCTACTCTTCTTTCAAACACACCCACAAGTGCACACACACAGATGCACACACACACACATACACAGTGCACCTAAATGCACACTTTCTGACTGCTCTGGATCTATGACAATTTAATGAATGATAGTTTCATTTTATTAAAAAAAAATGTTGAGCAATGTAGTACAGTAGTTCTCAGCTTTGGTCCCAATGTCCGTAATTTATTTAATTGGTTCACGATGGAGCTTGAGCAACAGAATTTCTTTAAAATTTACCTGATGAGTCCAGCATACAACTAGAGTTGCACACTGTAGACCTACAGCAGCAATTTCTCAAGCAAGCCTCAAAGGAATTGTTAAATTTCACATTGTGAAACCCCAAGTGTCTGTAGGTCGAGGGGGCTCTGAGAGCCTGTAGTCCTCACCTGATGTTGATGCTTCTCCTCCAAGGACCACCTACTGAGAACTGTTGTCTCAAGAGTACCCTATTAACTGACCAAACAAAAAGTTTCCTCCTGTGTTTTTATTTAATTTGTATGTTAAAAGGTGTTCTCGTCAGATAATTTATCACCTTTGGTTAATTAAACCAGAAGTAGATCAAGCATTTCTCTTCCCCGTTTAGGTCAGCTCTAAACTCATACTGACTCATGATCTTGACTATCATCAAGTAGATTAGGTTTGATGAGTGCAAACCTTAGGAAACTGCTGTTTCTTTCCAAATACTCGTATGCTTAGTTTTATCCAATTAACGTGTTCAAATCAAGCAATTAAACTGTAAAATAATGAGAACTTGCAGAGGACCACAGAGTGTGTATAATTCAGCCCACTACCTCAAAGCAAGTAAGAATTTCTCTCTTGTAGAAATGAGCTAGAAAGAGATAGGAGAAAGACAAAAGGGTGAACAAAGATGTATGTATGCACTGAAGCTTGACCTTCAATGAACACGATAAAGAGAGCAGCCACACTAAAATGGGAGATTTGTGCCAACAGAGAAGGAACTAACGTGAAACAGCAGAGTCCACAAAACACCTGGCGGAATAATTAGGACTCTGCAACATGAGAAACAGGAAGCTCTCCAAAGTTCTCGATTAGAAAGGTCACATGAAGAGGGCCGTGTTGGTCTGGTGGACTGGTTTTAAAATGAAACATTTTCCATCACTGCAGGTATAATGCAGTTGCTGCTTGAAAAAACAGATCACACTGAGATTTTGTTGTGTTCAAAGATTGAAAGAATTAATTCTAGGAGAATTTTGTTTTAGAACTCAGTAGGTTGCTTGAGTTATGGCTGAAATGAAAAATAACAGGACACTTCGACTTACCACAAAAGCCACGGCAGTTTTCTCACTCCATGTGACTTTCTCACATAAGACACATACTTAGAGAAGTTCATAGAAGGCTTGGAGGTTAAGTATCATTTTGGATGGACACAGACAAGTTCTACAGTACAATCATCTGACAAGGTGTCCATTCATCCTGCAGTGAACAACATCACCACAGATATTTTTCCCCAGCTACAAGACAATGGAGCATAGTTAAATTGACCTTCATGTCAGTCTGATTTACTAACTTTCCAAGCAAGGATTTTTTCTTATTTACCTGGATCATAAAGTCAATCTTCTCTATCAGCAAAGAAAGAATTTTATACTTAAATTTTTAAGGTTCTCTTTTTAGGTGTGAAAGGAAGCTTAATTTTTCTAGTCATCTGAAAGAAAGGCCATAAGAGAAAAAAAACATTCAAGTTCACTATAGAGGGAGCAACTAAAATGAAGCTTGAACCCTGCACGCCAGGAGATGCTGGGTGAGCAGTCACCATCCTGGGAGTAGTGATTCCGCTCTGGATACTGTCGAACACTTGGAGGCAGCACATGTAAAGCAAAGCACAGATTTCCAAGGAGTGGACTTGGGGACTTTCCCCTCAGCAATCAACTGGAAAGCCTAAGGAAAATAAAGTTCCACAACACTGCACACATCCTCCTGATTTTTGCAAAAACCTTTCTTTGTCCCTCTGCCCCTCCTGCCTACCAACTGGACTGGACTTGAAGGAAGTCACTGTTGATCTTTGCAAGACTAATTTCTTTAGAGTAATAGGGAAATATCTTCAGAAATATTTTAAGAGGAATAGATGATTGGTTATGGCTATTGAGTACACACCATTATATAGGAAATTTAAGAAAAGGAAGAAGATGTGTTAAGTTAAAGGGAGTAAGGTCAAGAAAAATCTTTCTAAAACTAGGGAGAAGTTCTGCATATTTCTATATGTAGAGGAAAAAATAGCCAGATGAAAGGAGAGTTAGAAAAAAATGAAATGTAACTTCTCTATCTTTGGAGGAAAGCATGAGAGAGATGCTTAAGAAGGAAAATACATTATGTTGATTTTCTTTCCTTCTATTAGTATCTGTTTGCAATATATCATGCATACATTCTTGGTAGGGCTTTGGCATAGTTAAGTTCATTTGTTCTATGGTGAAGTTTAATTCTAACATTTCTTTCTTGATAGTTTTTCTGGTTTATTTGTCTTTTTATGAGAGTGAGATACTAAAGTCCCCCACCACATTGTATTACTCTCTGTCTTTTTATGTTAAGTAGTTTTTGCCTTACAAAATTGGGTGTCCGGAAATTTGATGCATATATATTTGCAACTGTTACATCTTCTTTGTGAATATTCCCTTTACCAAAATGTAGTGATCTCTTTTGTTTGTTCTGGCCTGTTTTGGTTTGAAGTCACCTTTATCAGAAATTAGAATAACTACTTCCACTTGCTTTCTAGTCTGGCTTCATGAAATAAATACTTGCTTGGTTCTTTTATGTTTTTAACTACTCTTCCAATGAGTTTGATTCTTTGGGCTCTTGGGTGTTTATGACTTCCTTTATCTATTCATAATTCCCTTGAGTATTTCCTGAAATGTTGATTTAGTAGTCATGAATTTCTTTGGATTATCTTTGTCTTGAAAGTTCTTCATTTCTGCATCAATTTTGAAGGACAATTTTGCAGGATATAATAATCTAGGTTAGCAATTATTTTATTATTTTATTTTAGGACATGAGAAACCGCAAACTCTCCTGGCCAGGTTTGTGATGAGCAATTTACTATTAGTTTGATGGGCTTCCCTTTATAGTTTACTTGGCACTTTTCTCTCACGGTCATAGTATTCTCTCTTTGTTGTGAATTTCTTGGGATTTTGACTGTGATGCATTGTGGAGAGTTTCTTTTCTAGTCTCGTCTATTTGGGGTTCTAAATGTCTCACTTACCTAGGTATCCATCTCATTTCCAAGCTATGAGAAATTTTCTGTAATACTCTGGGGGAATAAATCATTATACCATTGGTGTCTGCCTCTATCCCTTCATCAAGGTCTATGATTCTTAAATTTGTTCTTTTGGAGTCATTTAGGGGTTCTTAGATCATTGATTTATTTATATATTTAGTTTGCTTGCCTTATTGTTTTTTCAGTATTTCTGAATAAGTATTCTCTTCCATTAATGTTGTGTTCATGTCTAGATATTTTGTGTACTTTCTGATCTTGCTAGCTACCATTCAATTAAGTCTTTCATTTCCGAGATTTCTTCTTTTTACATAGTCTCTTATTGTTTACTGAAGTATTCTTTCATATTCTACTCTGTCTTCCTTAATTCATTCACCTACCTATTTGTATATGTTTTATTCATTTGTTTATTTATTTATTTATTTATTTTTGGTCCAGGGATCAAAAACAACCTCATACTTGTTGAGTAGGCACTTGTGCCATGGAGCTATATCCCTGACCTTGTTATCTGTTTTAAGTTCATTGATCATTTTAGTGATTGGTTCATTCATCTGCTTAGTTACATCTTTTTTATGTTTGTTAATCATCTTAGTAGTTGGTTCATTCAGCTGCTTATTCATCTCTTGTTAGATCTCTTCGATCATTTTAACTATTTTTTTCATTGTCTCAAAACACATCCACTTCAGTGACTGTAACATCCATTTGGGGGAGTTAGAAATTTTCCAAGGTATCTTGTTGCCTTGTTTGCTCATGGTTCTTGTGTTTTCTCTGTTGAAGGTTGTAGACCCATTGTGATAGAAAGGTCTGACACTATAATAGAGATATTTTTAGTAAGTAGATTTCTCCTTGTGATATGCCCCTGGCATTGGGAATGATTCATTGTGCCAAGACACCTACTCAACCTATTCAGAGTACCAGGATCTGTTGTTTCAACAGTATTCATGTCTTTCCATAGCCAAGGAAGATGAGGGAATAGTAATGATGATGAATAGGCTAGAAATTAGTAGGAAGACGAAAAAGGAAAATCCGGATAATCAAAAGAGAATGAAAGAAAGAAGAAAAATGGGTTTTGATGATATATTTTTATGCCTTCAAAGAGGAAGAGGGGAAACTCTGAAAGGTTATGTATGGGAATGGAAACAAAAATTGAAACAGAAGAAAATATAAGTTGAGAAGCTAGACTTACATTATTAAGTAACTGATACCTTGTTTAGCAAGGTCTCTGCTATTTCACTACTCTAGGGAAAGTGAAGGAAAGAAGTATAACAGAATAGGCTAGAAAAACATTAGACGATGATGCTAAATGCCTACAGAGAGCAGCAGAATGGGGATGTCTGAACAACTTAAGAGTGTTATGCTACTAAAGCAGAAAATAAAAAAAAATAAACCTACTGATATACATGACAAAAAATTGAAACCTAATTATATTTAACAAGATTCTGATAAGCAAAAATGGAAAGCAAAAAGAAGAAAGGGTGTACATACAACAAAAAGAAAATTTAAAAAAAAAAAAAAGGAAAATTTAAAGGGAAGACTTTCCTAGTCTGTGGTTGGGCTGAATATCCCTGAGCAGACTGTCAGTGCTGCTGTCTGCAGATCACCTCTGATGTTCTGTAGGACCATAGATTAGGGTTGGAACAATTCTCTTGTGTGTCCATCCTCAGAGTCCCAGTCCAAAACCCCACCACAGCTTCTCCAGCAAGCTCGCTCTCTCTCTTTCCATCTCCCTCTCTCTCATCTCTGTCCAGGATCCCAGACTGTGTCCTTCTTCAGCCTCCATGACAAGCTCCACCTTTTCCTTTTTTCTCTCCTTGGCATGTTCAGCTCCCAGCTGTGGTCACCTCTTCCAGCTCTAGAGCACTTTCCCCACTCTTTTCTGGAGCTGCAATCTCAGCAACCCCTGGAAGTCATAAATGTTCCCATCATGCTTGATGCTGCGGGCAGGAGAAGCAGAGGTAGACTGTTGCCTGATCCAGGACTATCCAAGCTGTCACTGACAGTCTCCCATTTCTCTGTCTGCATCACAGGTGCCTCAGTGCCCTGTGGTATGGGAATACAAGCGTGAATCTGGGCTGTCTGGATCAGCAGTCACAACTTCTGGCTCTGCGTACGTCCTTCATAACATTCTCGTGCTTGAGATCCTCTCAGAGCCCAGAACTAAGGCTGCTCTCCGTTGCACAAACATCTGTCTCCAGGTCATTCCTGAATCCCAGCGGGCATGCCACTGGGACCTGCCTGCACTGTGGCTGGTGATGGCGAGGGTGAACCCAAGCTGGCCTCCGCTTCCCTGACGTGGTCTCTGGACCCACACTGCCAGCAGCGCTCAGTTAGCATCAGCAGCTTTGGTTCTTATTCTAGCTTCTCCCACTTCTGTGTTTCACCTGTTTGCTGTCTTGTCCAGATAAATTCCTGTGGGAGGGGGTTATTACTTCCGTGTTCAGCTGTGCAGCCACTAACTTAGAGCAAACAAGAGTGCAGTTTCCTCTAGACTTCCATGATAGAATCTAATCAGAATGTTCATTCTCATGGGAAAGTCTGAAAAAGCTCACCTAAGCCTTCCCTTTGTTATTATCTTGTTTGTTCATTTTCAAGTAAAGTTCAGTGATTCACAAATATTGTGTATCAGGACCAGCCCAGCAACTTGTCTCAGAATACATGAAGATAATGAATCTGTGATGGACCCAGAAATCTAGGTTCTTAATAGACATCACAGATGATTTTGAGGCTGATGATACAGTGTTTGAAAATGACTCGTGTGAGTTAATTTGCTCTTTGAAGAATAGAGGGGTGTAGAGAAAAGGTATAATGGCTTGAAAATGAATGTCTTGAATAGGAAAAAAAACAGAAGGAATTTGTAAGTGACACTGAGTGTCAACAAGCTGAAGTTCAATAGCATGGGCCATTTCTGCCACCTTCTAGAAGGATTGTCAATAGCAGGTTTGGTCTTATTTTGCAGTCTGATATTAAGGAAGCATCTGAAATTCATCACCATCTCAGTGGCAATTTCACATTTTAGAGAGAATCCCTCCAAGAATGTTCTAATTATATCTTCAGCTACTGACAACAGACATAGGAAAATATTTATGGTATTTTTCATGTACTTCACAGCACTGTGCAGTGCCTGACCTCTCCCCCAGACGTTTCTGAGATGAGTTAATTAGAACACAAACCAAAGGTCAGATGGTGGGGTCAGGCCAAAGCAAGCAGCACCAGAGGAGGAAAGCTCAGGGTCAACCCCTCTTCCACTCAAATGTATAACTTTTTCTTCTTACTCAGGTTTTGTAAAGCAAACACAGAAGGTAAAAACTAAAAATGATTTCTTCCAGTGGTCCTTAGTTTTTTTGATTAGCAGACCCAAAACTTATGAGAATTTTGTTTAATTCCCTTAAAATCAATCACGTAAGTACATGACTTTATTTGCAACAATTTTGGGTATTTCAAGGATGGCCTGAGGCTGTTCTATAGAGCTATGGACACAGAACTAAGAACTGAAAGAGAATATAGACATAGGAAACCATTGATTTTCACTGGAGCAGTAGCATTTAATCTTTGTTACATATATCATTTGCATAGTATTAACACAGAATTTGAGAGGGCCAGGGATTTAGCTCAGTACCATGAGTGCCTGCCTGTCAAGCACAAGGTTGTGAATTCAGTCCCCAATACCAAAAAAAAAAAAAAAAAAGGAAGACAAGAAACAATCTGAGGTTTGATTTTTGCACTTGATCTTTATGTCATTATTCTACAGCTTAGAATGTAAGCTGTCGTAGAATCATCAATATTATTTTCCTAAATCCCTAAGTATATTTTAATCAGGTGCTATGTCACACCTAACACTTGTTCTATTATTTTTAAGTTGCATATACTATTTCAGTGTTATAGCTAAAATTAAAGAAAATGTATTTATAATGGAGATAAACCCTTGTTTAAATAATTTTTACAAAGTTAGCTTTTTCTATTTTCATTACTTTTTTCTTGTACCCCGTTCCTGTTTTTATGCCTGTCATGCTTTTCTTCGTTACTCGATCTAGTTTCTGCTATGCATACCTTTGAAGAATTTGCCCTTGATGACAGTTCACAGAGAGATAATCTTCAACTATAATAATGTTATTTTATGTGAGATGAATTGGACATACATTTTAGCTTAATTTATATCTTGTTTCTAATTTTATGTAATTCATGTTTTCTTTCATCTTTCTCATAATTCTGTCAATACTGGGTACCTTAAAACTCTTGTGGTATTAAATTTGAATAGTTTTTAAAGAGTTAATAATAAAAAATTTTATTATTAGGATAGCTTTCACGTACAACTATTGTTTTAAATGTCTATTTTAGATTTGCTTTATTATAAAAATCATATCAGTGCCACTAATGACCAAGCATATTATAAAGATTGTGAAATCCTTAAAAATTGGCTCAACTCTTGTTTAAAACCAGGTTCCCCTCATTCTCTTGAGTAGTCTGAAGATAATGTAGTTGGTTTAGAAATTTTTAAGTTTAAATAGTATTTGTCCTGGAAAAATTTATCTCTTTGCCACCAAAAAGTACTTCAATTGCTTGAGTTGCATCAAATAATTTATTCATGTGTCTCAATTTTTACTTGTTCACAGAGTCGTAAGTTATGAAAACATCAACAAAAATGACTACTACACTATTAGCCAAAAGGCAGTGACACACATTTACAATAATGACATTGAATATATCAAGATTGATCGATGGGAACAGGAGTATCTATATCACAGGGAACTTACTAAGATCCCCATATTTTCACTTTTCCGGAAATGGAAGGCTTTTAACGTGTGGAGGAAGAACGTCCGCTCCAAGAAAATCACTGCCTGTCGAAATTCTCTACAAAAAAATTTGTTCATTGTTAATGCTGTATGTATTTATTCTTCATATTTTAAAAGAAGTACTGTAAAAGTAAATGTGGTTTTATTGCAGGTATTTGTACAGACTGTCCCTGAAATAGAATTTTTTGAAAGAATTCAAAAATTTTGTCCTGTCTTATCATTTAGGAATCTGCCAATGTAGTGGTGTCTCCTCATTTTCATAGGGTTGCAAATGTGTAGAAGATCTCACACAGGTTCCCTTTAATTAGAAGCAAACTAAGAGACTGGCTTTTGTGATCTCCTTTGTTGTTGATCACTTTTAAACACATCGAATGGCCACACTAGTAACTCTTTTCTCATCTTTAAGACACTCAGGGCATTATGGTCCAAAATAATGTGGGACATATTTTCATCAACCAGCAGAGGTGTCATATGTGTTCCTTTGCCATGGATTCAGGCAGTAGAGAAGATTTTTATATTTACATTAGATGCTAGGGCAATTATAGAAAATAAAAAGCTAAAAGGATTCATGGCTGTATTTAAACTCTATTCACTGAGTGTCTCAACTAGCATTAAAAGATTTCTACTTGGTTTCTAGTAAGGAACTGAAATTATCATTACTGCCATGCTCAGAGAACTGTGTCTTCAGCTGTCTATTTCTGTGACACTGAATCACAACCTTCCAGATATGAAGCCTCAAATTTATTATTTACTAGTCATTTCCTTCATGTTGCCATGGTAACCTGAAAGATTTTTTTTAATGAACATGTCAGTTATAAAACAAAAGAACATTCATGAACTATGGTAAACATCGGTATTACTGCCAGACAAATATGTAAGGTATACCGTCTCAGATCATCCACATCACTGAGCCTCCTGTGTTGTGAAAAAATAACCCTGTCCTTCTGGACATCAAACCCCTAGTCCTCTACTTTTGTTAGGGATCCATCAGTTATTTGAAACTATTTTGTCATATTTCATATTTTACCATATCTTATTATCATTGTTACTAAATATGCAAAAATAGTGACCGATTCTTATAGATGAGGTTGAAGGAACAAATAATGGAATTGTTTGAAATTTTTATTTTTTACATAACTAACCTTTGTACTTTACCCATGTAAAGTACAAAATTCAGTGATTTTCACTGTATTTGCAGACTTGATCAATAATCACTAGTCATTTTTAGAACATATTCCAAAAAGAAACTCCAATACCCATTAATGTTTATTCTGTATTGCTCCCCAGCTCTCTTTATCTTCCCCCAGCTATAGGGAACCAGTAATCTATATTCTATCTCTAAATAGATTTACCTATTCTGTACATTTCATATAAATGGAACTACATAATATTTGGACCCTTTTTGACTTTTTTTTTGAGTTAACATGCTTTCAAGATTTATGTTGTAAAAATAGTCCATGTTTTTACTGGCAAATTGCCTTCTTTTATATGGTTTTGTATTTTTATTTATCCACTTGTAGATATTTGGGTTGCTTGTACTTTTTGATAATTATGAGTAATATTGTTAGGAACATTCATGTACAGGTTTTTTTCTGAACATGTTTTCATTTCTCTTGGGCATATCCCTAGGAACTGAATTGGTGGATTGTAAGTAAATTTATGTTTAGCTTTTTGAAGAAATATGCAACAGTTTTTCAAAACAACCTGTTACCTGCTGAAAATTTAAAAGTCAAATTTAGCTTTGTTCTGTGTTATAGCCTCTTAGACTGATAGATGGTCCCACCTATTATCATTATGACTGGATATTCTAAAGTTCTTAAGGTAACACAAAGAATCTTGTAATCACCATTAGTCAAAACTAATGAAACTTAAGATATTGACCAGTTTTCTGTTTCATGCCCTCACTTTCATAACTAAAAGGTATGCAAGTGTTTTCAAAATGAAATAAGAGGAATTTAGATGAATTAAATCTGGTAACATGAAGAATTCTTTAGAAAAAAGCTTCAGAAGAGTTCCTACTTAATGTATACATTGTTCATTTGACTCTTTCACATACTTGTTCCCCATAACCATTTTTTCTTTCCACATGTTTTGTACTTCTAAAAGATTTTTAACTAAATAATGATGAATTCTTATTTTCATTCAGTATTTACGACCAGCACTTCTTAAAATAAATGAACTGTGTTATCAAATCAGTTTCATGGGACTTTGTTGTATTGAAAAATGTCACACCTACACCCTGCAGGAATTTAAGGCTGCACAAGTCATACGTCTAGAGGAGGTAAGGAATTTTGTCTGTAATGAGGAAGATTATTTTCCTCTTACTGACATTTTGGTATCACTAATTATACATATTCATCAATGTCTAGGTGACAGCGCTACTAGAAGAATTTCGAACTATGGCAAAAGATGTAGTCAGAAAGGCTTGTCGACTTGCTTTGCGTGCTGTGGGATTTGTTCCTGACGATTGTGCTTTTGAGCGTGAGGCGGGTATGAAGGGCAGAGAACCTGGATATATCAGAGGTAGCAGCTTTCTAAAATATCAGCTATTTTTTATTCTACTTTTCTTAGGTTTAAAAAACTATTTTTCTTTTCAATTGTTCCATGCTTCTGCTTGATATATTATAAATTCAGTGCATCTGGTGGTAGAAAACCCTGTAAATACTGCATTTTCCTTGCATCCCTCCTACTTGTGGAGAGTATTCCTAAACTGTACACAAGATCTTAATTTATAGACATTCGGTAGTGGACTCCGGGCCTGACTACATAAAAGTACATCAAACCTACTAGTGCCTATGATAGGTTGTTAAAATTAAGAGACTGGATGATGCTCAGGTCTGCCCGGGTGGCATGGACTCTGAAAGATGACACAACTGCCAGAGAAAGAGGATGGCAGTGTTCCTAGGAAAGAGATGGCACGATCTACAGGCCAGTTCCCTTTAACAAGACTATCAGTGGACTGACTGCTTGTGGTCTGCTCTTGAACTGAAATCCATTAATGCGAAATTTGTGAAATTTTGAAATGCTTCACAAACCAAAGAATTTTGTTACTTTTAAGTTGTATTTGTTTTGTTTTGTTTTGTTTGAATTTATATTGAAAGAAGTGGAATTTTTACCCTAGGATTCTTACACTGTTTCTGTTGTTCTTAGACTTTGCTAGAACAGTAAACGCTGAAATGCCACTTGAGATGCCCTCTTACGGAGACTCTGAAAAAATGACCTACACAGAACAGGCCAGCAAGAGGCATCACTGCATGAGGCTGACATGGTAAGTGATTACTCATTCTTTAAAGAAGAATTAGAGCATCCGCCCTTTTTACTCTCATTCAAAATTAAAAGCTGCAAGGTGAGGGACATGTAAATTTGCACAACCAGAGTAATTATTACTGTCCAAACATCATATGGATAGCTTAAATACATAAAATAAAACCAATAATAGAATTATTTCTAGAAATTTCTCATTTAAAAAAAAATCAAGCCCTTCACCACAGGGTTCACTAATAGAGATGAGAATTTAGGGGTATGGTGACCTGAATCCCACCTCACCAACCACCACGCACAAAGCAGCTGTGAGTACAGGAAAGCTGGGAGAGATTGCAGCATAATTTCAAGACCAAAATCTCCTCATTGATCACTAAGGCTTTATTTTCTTCTGGCTCAGGCTGGAACATGCAGACCCACAGCAAGGTAGGCTGTGCTAAGGGGAAGTTAGGGACACAGAGACTGGTGACCTCCTTGAGTTGACAGGGAGAGTGTGCTTCACCCTTTTGGTCACAAAATCTACAGCCAGGTGCAAAGTCCCACCCCGTCCCTCAGACAACTGGAAGCCAAAGGGGAAAGTTTTCCTCCTTGGGCCTTACCAGGAGACTCTCAGCAGAAATAACTCTGTCTCCTGTTTACCCAACTGGGTATTGATGTTGACTCTCAAGAGTTTGGGCTTTCTCTCATTCTAAAGCCTCACGATGACAACTCTTGCAAAGAAAATCACCAAATGTGATCTGGAAAACTGTCTGTGAAACTATAAAGTATCAGGTATTGTTAATCAGTCTCACTTAATCCAACAATCAAAAACATCTATTCAGTAAATCTTAATCATGTACTAGTTTATAAAAATTGTCTGTGTAGCAACAGAAGTCAATGAAACAAGTCTCCACGACCACCATCAGGACCAGAGATGGGGTGGAGACCGCATGCACCATGTGAACAGAAGAAAAAATTATTCTAAATGTTTGGCTATCTCTGTCTGCATTCTAAGGAAGTATAAAATTCAAACCTTTGGATTAACAATTTCTGTTACTCAACATTTATTCCATAGCAAAAATTTCATACTTGTACCTTTAGAATTTAAGTTACCATTCAAATGCAAGCTGTTGTGTGCATAAAATGTTCTGTAAAGCACCTTTTAAAAAAATCTTATGGCCCTTGACAAGATGAGCTATGTGCATTGCCTTAACCATTGTATTGCTCAGCATGTAGCCTATCGAAGAGTTAGAACACCTAGGAAAATTAATTCAGCATATTTGAGTGTATCTTGTGCTTTAAAGGGAAGAACATCTCTAAGAACAAGTCTTCTGGACAACAAATCTGTGATGTTATAATATAATACAGTCAAAAAGCAAGGAGAGAGAAGTCAAGATGGCTGATCAGTGAGCAACAAAATACAAAGCCTCCCTGGAGAAACAATTCATTTGCCAGAATAAAACACCCTGGAGAGACCCAGACAGAGGGAGATGGATCCTCTTGACACAAGAAGAAATTAAAACATAAAAAGGCTCGTCAAATATGTCGGGACTACAACTGAAATAGCTAAAAATTACAGGACACAGTGTTTTTGTTCAATACGACCCACCAAGTTTGCAACGACCTGAATCCACACCAACCAGCAGAGCCACTCAAACTCATTCCCGCAGCCACTCACAGGAACCACAGCAGCGCTGAAGTTGGGGGTTGGTGAGCCCAGTGGAGAGCAGAGCCGGCAAAGGGACCTTCATTAATCCATGGTTAGTGCTGGGAACGAGACCCTCCCCCACGGGAAGGGTGCGACCAAATGGGCGACATGTTGGAATTGGGCAAGAGGAGCCTAAACTGGGAGCAACAGTGACTTCAGTTGGTTCCTGCCTCCTCAGAGCAGATTTGTGGGATTTGCTTGGATTGAGCCATGCCACTGGCCAGGACCCAATGAGCCATCCCAAATTGATTCCCTGCACCTAGCAAGCAGTAACTGGGTGAAGGCCCCTGAAGTTTGGTTGGCTAGGTGGGGAGGGGCAAGCATACGCATCCGCTGCTTACACCTCAGTGACAAGAACAGTCAGGAGAGGGCGGAGGTCCCTCGCCAGCATGCTTTGGAGGAACCGTGGCCAACAGGGAAGGGGGCTGGGACCTGCACTGTAACCCATGTGGAGGAAGCCAGAGCCATGACAGAAGAGAGAGGCAGGAGGAGGCCCACAGCCCAGAACCCTGAGAGCACTGATCCAGGAGAAGGAAAAACAAGGGAGACTGAGGGCAGCAAACACGCAACATCAGGCATGGCTTCAATGGACATTAAGAGATATCTTCGGGACCTTGTACACGAGCTCAAAACTGAAATATTAAATCAGGTAAAGCAAGATATGAGTAGAGTAATAAAAGAAATGCTCTCAGGAAGCATCTCTCAGGATGATACAGATGGAAGAAGGGAGGAACACCAAAAAAGGACAGAAACATTGGATAAAGAATATAAAGAAAATATAGAATACATGAAGCAGATTCAGGGAGACTACCAGGAAATTAAAAACTCTATTGAAAGCTGGCAAAATGCTTTAAAAGAAACTAAGGATAGACTATCAAAACTTGGAGACAAGTTTGCAATGTGTGATGATGAAAGGAAAGATCTCTTAAAAATAACAAGGAAACAGGCAGTAACAATACAAAGGCTAGAAGATGACAAGAGAATCTACAATTTAAGAATAAGAAACATGAACAAAGAAGAAAGAATACATACAGGTGAGTTACAAAGGCTATTCACCGAAATAATTAAGGAAAACTTCCCAAGCATGGGAAAAGAAAATGACATTCAGTTATGTGAGGCATACAGAACCCAAGCCACCTACAACCAAAACAGAGCTATACCCAGATATATAATAATCAAGATACCAGAAATTCAATATAAAAACAGAATATTAAAAGTCGTCAGAGAAAAGAAGCAGATTACCTATAAAGGTAAGCCCATCAGGATCACGGCTGACTTCTTGACACAGACCATCAGATCAAGAAGAGCTTGGAGTGAAGTCTTCCAAGTCCTGAAGGAAGGTGGCCTCCAGCCCAGATTGATGTACCCTGCAAAACTGTCACTAGAAATTAATGGAGAAACAAGACGCTTCCATGACAAAGAGGAACTGGGGAAGTTTGTGACCAGCAATCCAACCCTGCAGAGAATACTGAAGGACATTCTAGAGAGAGAGAAAAAAAGTCCGGGATTTTAGGCACAGTGGCAGAAAGGCCTCAATGATGGGGGCAGGCAGTAGAATGAAGGAGAAAACTAAACAAACAGGCAGAAAAATAGTATAGCAGAAATGAGGCAGAGAAGGATAGCTAGAATCTTTAACATAGATGGCTTTGATACGCTATATTGTTAATAGTGCACAAGGATTTAAAACCCACATTACTCACACTACCCTGCTTAGATGTATTATATTCTGTTCCAGTTATTCTACCTGTACTAGATTTGAGGGCACAGACAGTAATCCTGAAAATAACAGGATAAAGTATGGTAATCATCCTTAATTTCCTATTAACTTAATCCAAAGCTCTGTAAAACCTACACTGTTTTACCATGACTGATCGTAATCTACTCTGGTTTGTTGGTTGGTGTTTTGTATTGATAGATTTTATTCAAAGCTGTTATGATTGATAGTATCAAGTCTGAGAGTATAGGCAACTGTACTTAAGATGACAAGATCTCCACACAGGTTACAGTGCAGGTCCCAGCCCCTTCCCTGTTGGCAACGTTTCCGCCAAAGCATGCTGGCAAGGGAACTCTGCCCTTTCCCACCTGCTCTTGTCAGTGAGGTGTAATCAGGCTGCATATGCCTGCCGCTCCCCACCGGGCCAGCCAAACTTCAGGGGCGATCACCCGGTCAGTGCGTGCTAGGTGCAGGGAATGGATTTGGGATGTCTCATTGGGTCCTAGCCAGGGGCATGGCCCGGTCCAAGCAAATCCCAGGAATCTGCTCTGGGGAGGGAGCAACCAACCGAAGTCACTGTCACTCCCAGTTCAGGCTCCTGCTGCCCGATTCCAACATGTCGCCCATCTGGTTGTGCCCCTCCCGTGGGGGGGTCTCACTCCCAGCACTGACCGTGGATCAATGAAGGTTCCTTCACCAGCTCCGCTCTCCATTGGGCTCAGCAGCCCCCGACTTCAGCACTGCCGTTCTTCCTGTGAGTGGCAGTGGGAACGAGTTTGGGCGGCTCTGCTGGCTGGCGCGGATTCAAACTGGTGCAATCTTGGCGCGTCATCACGAAAACTCTGTGTCCCTTTAGTTTTTAGCTGTTTCAGGTGTAGTCCCGAAGTATTTCACAAGCTTTTTTAAGTTTTAATTTCTTCCTGTGTCAAGAGGATCCATCTCCCTCTGTCAGGGTATCTCCAGGGTGAATTTTTCTGGCATATGAATTGTTTCTTCTGGGAGGCTTTGTATTCTGTTGCTCACCGATCGGCCATCTTGTCTTCCTCCATGATTTCTTATTGTTTATCTTTTTTTTTTTTTTGAAATTGGGTATTATCTCTACCCTTTACATGCTTTTGTTTCTCTTTAAATAAAAAAAGCAAGGAGAAATGATATAAGATTAATTTACTTTAGAGTCACTGTCAGAAATTAGTAGAGAAAATTGAAACAGTATTTGCCTTCTCTTTTCAAGCTTTATTCGTCTAAATGACTATCTAATTGAGAACACCCTGCATGTCTTAACAGTGAGTTCTGCTAACTCTCTTTTGAATTACCTCACTGACAAAATCAAGCGGACACCTTCAGCAGATGTCATTCAGAAATGGATTACTGAAGAGAAAGCTGAAGTCACTGACAAAAAGGTATATGCAGATGAAATTAAAATTCACCAGTCAACATTTATTGAACAGTGCTTATTATGAATTATCTGTGTATGGAAGAAATAAAGAAATTTTATTTAAATATATTTTGATGAACTATTAGTTATTATGTTGTTGGTATTATTTCTACTAAGTATATTAGCTCCATTTCTATTTAAATATTATCAACTTTATCTGCTACAAGCATTCTTAATGTATTTTCCCAGCTTATTGTTTGCCTTTCCATTTTTCCTGATAGTACTTTTACGGGGAAAGACAATTTACATTGCTATGTCAGCTTTCAGTATTTGCATTTTTTCTTGCTATAGAATTATTCTCTGATAGACTTTCTACTTGCCAAGATTATCAGCCAATTGCATAAACTTAAGTGTGTATGTCTTTGTTTATCTGTTTTGTTTTATATCTTGGCACTAGTGTCTATAACACTGCAAATGTGCTATTTCAGGGGGCTCCTGGGGCGGAAAAGCAGGAAGAAGATGAGTCTCTCGTCCCCATGTTTCTCACAGAACTGATTCTGACAGTCCAGTCCCTACTCTTCGAGCCTTCTCTGGAAGACTTCCTGGTGTGTGTTTCTTCATGTAATATTCATGCAGCTGCTTTACTATCAGATGATTGGCAGGATTACGGTTGTCCAAAAGGATCATGGGAAAGAGAGAAAACACTGTTCTTTCATGTCATTATCTCTGTATACAAACTATAAGAAGGATACAAACTAAATGAAAGATAAAACATTATCTTTAACTTGAGACACATCAGGGCCTTGATAAAGACATACTGTACACACACACACTTTAGAATTGACTACAGGTATCTTGCCAAGGAGAGTCCAAGAAATCACTGTTGTAGACTTTTTTTTTAGTCTTTTTGAGATGAGATTTCACTATGCAGTTCAGGCTGGCCTTAAACTTGCTTTGTAGCCCACACTAGCCATGAACTAGCAGTGACCCTTTTGCCTCAGCCTCCCAAGTGCTGGGATTACAGGCATGTTCCTCCATGCCCAGTGAGAGGTAAATATCATTTTTTTTTACATCTTTTTAATAGTATACTAGATCTGAGAAAATTTTCAATTACTTATGGCTCTTAACATCTTCAGCAGCTTAGAGCAGTAAGCATTTCCTAGATCAGTTTCTGTAGCTCAGGAGTCTGCGACTTGCTGCTTTCTTATCCCCTACTTCACAGCATCCCCAGGTGTCAGCTGGTCCTGTCTTAGGCCAGGCTTGACCACAAAGGATCCACTTCTGAGTTCCCTCAGATTGTCAACGGAATACAGGCCTGTGGGCCCAAGAACTGATATCTATTTTCTTAAGGACGTCAGCCAGAGATGACCCTTAGGTCCTGGAAGTCCCCTGTGGTCCCTTGTCATGTGGCCTGCTCTACAGGCATCATAAACATGGCTATTGCATCTTCAAAGGCCACTGGAGGATTTCCTTTAGGGAACATCCAATCCCTTTATGGACAGTTTTCCCTTGATTGAGTCAGGTTTACTCAGAATAATCACCTTTTCATTTAACGCAGAGTCAACTGATTTGGCATCTTCTTTCTACATGCAAAATCCTTCCTCCTTTGCCATACAATGTAACCTCATCACAGCAATGACCTCCCATCGCTTTCACAGGTCTCATCCACACTCAACAGCAGGGGATTGTAGTGGTGTGTATAAAGGGGACAGTAATCTTGGAGGTTCCTTATTATTTTGCCTACTTTGGCACAAGACCAAAATCAGGATCTCTAGATTTCAGTCTTGACATTATAGTAAATGAGCTATTTGGACAGGGAGGAAACCACTTACCTCTCTTGGGTTTGATTTCTGCATTTGTAAGATAAAAATGCACATGAGTTCCACAGTCACCTCCTGTCCCATCAGTCTACGATTCTGCGATGCTTGAGATTGGTCATTTTAAATCTTTACAATGACAGGCAGACAGCTGAGTTTCCAGTGATGGCTGCGTTATTCAGTGACTCCAAAGCAGAGAGCCCCTGGGCTCTCCTGAGCACGAGACCCATGTGCTTCACATGAGTTGTATAGGGTATGATCAAAATGTATGGTGAATATTTACAAACATTTATTACCCTGAAGAAGCACACTGTCATCAGTCCTGCTGAGAATACTCCCCCTCACTTCTAACACATTTATCCCATCACTATCACCACTTTCCAAGGCCACTCTGGACATCTCCTTTTGGGTGTGTCTTTAAAGCTTGTGATCCAAGAATACAGTGAATGCTGCTACTGCTGAGGGCCTTCCAACAGAAAAAAAAAGTAGGCTGTTAAAAACACTGTGATGTGACCTCATCCATACGCACCACATCTGCCACTGTGTGACTTCTGGCTCTTCCCCAAAGCCGAAATGACCATGAAAGGTAAACATTTTGAATGGATGCAGGATATCAGAGCAGCCACCACAGCAAGACGAAACACACACACGAAAAAGACTTCCAGAAGTACTTCAGAAAGTGGCAAAAACAATAGATAAGTACATTTAAATCAAAGGGTAATATTTTAAGGGGGTGAGTTGCAATGTGTCTTTTACTTAATACATTCTTTAAAAATTAAAATTCACCATAGTTTTTAATCATTCCTTATTGGTGCCACAGATGACATGAAGAAGGCTGTCCCACGGGCAGTTGGATGTCCTTTGCATCCAAATGACAGGCCTCAGAAAACTCTATACCCTTCTCGTTTCCTATTGTAGGTCTCTCTTCCACACGTGGGTATTTTTAATTCCTTCTTAGTAAAAGTAGCATATCTGTGCATTCACATCAATACAAGATTTTACTAGTGCTTTGTTCACATTCCAAATATGGATCATATCACAATGCACTGAAATTTTTTTAATCTGCCTCTTTCTTGATTAGAAAATAGGTGTCTCAAAAGCAGGATTATGCCTCCTGATTTGTCATACACTCTGAAGCAACACAGCACCTGGCTAACTGAATAAGTTATTTATTTTTTAGCATTTCAGGAAATTCAGAAAACACTCATAAATATAGTCATCCGATATTTACATTTATGTGTATTCTTTTCTCTCTGACAGGATGGTATTTCAGGTACAATTAACCATTTTCAAAGCACTGTGTTATCAGTGCCTAATCTCGTGCCTGACTGTTATTTCGATGCTTTCACCAGCCCTTATATTAACAACAAACGTGAGGAAAAAACCTGCGGATCTGGGCCAAGTTTATCAGCTGTGTTTGATGATGATAAGAATTTTCACACAATTATCTTTCAAATAAAGGTATATTTTCTTTAACTAAAGCTATTTCGTTTTAACTAAACTATTTCTAGTTTTAACTAAAACTATTTCCTTATTTTCAACTGCATTATTTTAAATCATGAATTCAAAATTTATGAGCTTTCACCATCTTACTTTGTCTTCTTTTTATAATTTTGACTTTGCAAATTATTTTCACTCTACATGGGTTGTAATTTCAAATTTTCCTTGTTATACCACTGTATCATTTATTTATTAGTACATGTTGTAGTTTGTAATGTTTATACTTCTTGTAGAGAGCTGGTACATGTACATCATATAAATTAATACTTAAGGAATTCATACTTTATTCTTTAATGATACAGAATTTTTTTCACTCCCTTTCCCTTCCCTCAATCTCCCTCTTGATTATGTTCCTTTTTAATTTGCAATACAATAATTAAGGTTTACATCCTTGTGTGGAGTTGGCACATGTACATAAATCATTTTGAATCCTTTCTTCATCCCCTTTCCCTTCCTTGTGTTCCCTTCCCTTCATCTCTTGATTCCCTCTGCACCTGAGAAAGATCTGTCTCCCTACTTCCTATCATCTATCTTTTATTTCGCACTTTATTTATACTTTTGGTTCTCCTCCACTAGTCTTTGTGCTAAGGAAGGTATTTCACAACCTTGTTTCATTCATCGCCTACAATATTATCTGACCTAGTAACAAGTACTTAAATACTTTTGTGTTTCATCAGGTTTTTCTCTTAGTCAATTATTTTCCTTTAAAATGATGACTATAATATTTTTGATTAAAAATTATATTTTCAATTTGGAGAAGCCAAGGATAAAGCCAGTCTGAATATAAATTACTACACATATCTTCAAAAGATAATAAGGATTCTACAAGGAAAAAGAATTACAATAAGCAAAATTTATACCTTTATCAAGAAACTAGAAAATGGAGAATACTCAAATGTCAAATTACCTTTACAATAAAGAAATATTGTATCAATGATATTTCATTGATATTTCTTTCTCATTCTTCTGCCAAGAGCCTGTGCAGTGAGGTCAGCCCTTTAAAATGTACAAAAAAAGAGAAGCAAGGAGTTCATAGCACACCTGAGGTTAATTTAAAATCACAGCCAAAAAGAAGTGCACCCTGTGTGCAAGAATGGTTTTTTAAAAATTTTCATAAATCAGAGAATTAATTTTGTAGATTATAAGAAAGAGATTTAAACAGATAAGCATTCAAGATGCATCACTTTCTGGGGAAAAAACAAAGACCAAAAAAAAAGAAGAGCCATTATTTGAATGTTAGGATGAAGTCTAGGAAATAAAGCAACTGGTGAAACCTTAAGATTTGCAAGACAAGAAGCAAAGAATCAGAAAGTACCCAATTCTTCATCACAACAAAAGCAGATAGGTGCATATTGCTCAGCTGGCAGAGAAGAATGCCACTGAACTGCAAACTTTGCAAATCACTTCAAATCCAGGAGCTGAAGAAATGAAAACAGATTGCATACAGGCAAAGCTGCTATAAGGAGAAAACAGTGAAAATTGAGACATTGGATAATTTTTTTTCAATATTTGAAGGGGTTTTATTAACTTTAAGCAGTGTATCAGTCATCTTTAAAAAGTGCCGGGGCATGGTGACCACACCTATAATCCTAGCAGTGGGGAGGCTGAGGCAGGAGGATCGCTGTGAGCTGGAGGCCAGCCTGGGTTACAGAAGGGAGTTCAAGGCCAGCCTGCACTACGAATTGAGACCTGTCTCAAAAAATAAATAAATAAATAAATAAATAAAAAATTTTAAGCAAAAGTTCCTTGGCCCTGTGCTCCCTCAGCGGCCCCGCGTGGTCACTGGTGCGCCTTGATAAATATTCTCCCCCAACAAGCAACATCAAACACCACAAAAGCAACATCAAAAAGTAAAGTAATTATCCTTAAAGAAGTGCTTGTTTATAAGGAAAGTCATATTTAAATTAAAAATTAAAAGTAGAAGGGGTGGAAGGACAGAGAAATCTCAGAAATGAAGCAAAATCACATGATCCCCAAGGGAGAATAAAACCAAAAGACAATTTAAATTGAGGACAGAGAAACCATAGGAAAAATAATGACATAGAAAAAGACAGAGAAACAACCAAAAAAATGAAAATAAGACAGAAAAAGCAAGTGAAAAGGGCTAGAGGGAACAACAGGCAAATAAATGAATGACATATATAAAACTGGAGTTTCTGAAAAAGAAAAACAAAACAAGGATATGAGATGGGCACTTTTAATTGTGGTTAAAGAAAGAAGTTTCAAATCTCTGCATCAAAAGAACCTAATGAGTACCTTGGGAAATTGATCCAGAACAACTTACTCTGAAATGCATACTCTTAAAACTATTGTATTTCAATACTACCAAAAAAAAATTCCTCCAAAGAAAAATGACCAAATAACTTACAGATGTAAGTGAAAGAGATAAAAATCAGATGTCTCAAGAACAATGTATAGAAAGGAAGGAAGGCATTAATGGAGCTAAACTTTTTTTTAAAGAAAAGCGTATAAAAATATGAATGAAAATTTTTATCTAAACATGGCACATGCCTATAATCCCAGCACCCTGGGATGCTGGGGGAGAATGATAGGAAATTCAGACTCACCCTGGACAGCTCAGTGACTGTGTAAGAACTCTGTCTCCTAGTAAAAAATCAAAAAGTACTGAAGATGAAACTGAATGGGAGATCCTGAGTTCACTCCCCCATTCTGAAAAAAGAAAAAAAAAATCATCACACTAAGCTACTTCTTTATAAAGATTAAGGATAAAGAAAAATATGCAGATTTAAAGATGCCCAGGATATGCTAAAGATGGCCAATTGATAGGTAGCACGACAGAAAGCCTCTCTGAGAAAAAGAACTCATATGCTAGAATTTAACACCGTGGAGAAGACCAGATGAAAGGAGAGGAATTCTCATGACCCAGGAAGAAAGTGAGGAAAAAGAAAAAGAAAAAAAAATAAAGAAGAAGCGTGGACAGAGGGCTGGAGCTGGGTGTGCTCCCATCCCTGTACTGGGTGCATCTTAGAGTCAGGCGACTCCCAATGGAGCTGAGGTCACATCCCTGCAGAAAGCAGGGGTTGGTGAGCTTGAGACCCTTGGCGGGAGGAGGCGCTGCAACAGGGAGTAGAAACAGTGAACTAAACTGCATGGGAATTGGGTTCCACAGAGTGAGATAAATGGCTAGATGACATATTGAATTTAGGCAGGACATGCTTGGGTCAACAACTGAGGTGGCATCAGTCGGCAGCTCCTGGCCCAAAGTGGATTGGTGGGATCTGCTTGGCTGGGCCATGCCCCTGGTCGGGACCAAATAGCCATGGACAAGGCTGTCCCAAACCTGTGACATCCACAGAGCACACACTGACATGCTGAAGACACTCACTGGCCTAGAGGGGAGAGACTGGCCCACATTCCCCCTCCATGTGCCTCACAGATCAACAACAGGCTGGAGAGAGCAGCGGTCCTCTAGCCAGTATGCTTCAGAAAAACTGTAAGCAATGCAAAAGGGTTCTGAGACCTTCGCCATTTGCCTGTCTGAAAGAAACCAGAAACATGACAAGGTGGAGAAACAGCAAAAAGCCTCCAACCACTGACCCAGGAAGTATAAATCCAGGAGAGGTGAATGCAGAGGAGATCAAGGGCAGCAAACATGCAATATCAGACATGGCCTCATCGGAAATAAAGAAATACTTCTGTGACCTCATCAATGAATTTAAAACTGAAATTCTAACTCAGGTGAAGCAAGATATAAGAAGATTAATAAAAGAAATGCTGGGCACTCCTCAAAAAGACACAAAAGGAAGAATGGAGGAACCCAGAGAAAGGAGAGAAGCCTTTGATGAAGAATATAAACAAAATCTAGAATACATGAAACAGATCCAAAGATAATATCAGGAAATTATAAACTCCATTGAAAGCTGGAAAAACTTCTTAACAGAAATTAAAGACAGACTTTCAAAACTTGAAGATAGATTTGCAATGTACGATCGTGAAAGGAAGGATCTCTTAAAAAATAACAAGGAACCAGGAAGTAATGGTTCAAAGGCTAGATGACAAGAGGATTTATAATTTAAGAATAAAAATTGTGAATGAAGAAGCAGGAACAAATACAAATGAAATAAAAAGGCTATTCACAGAAATAATTAAGGAAAACTTCCCAAACATAGGAAATGGAAGTGATGTTCAGATATATGAGGCATATAGAACTCCAGCCAGCTACAACCAAAACAGATCTACATCCAGACATATAATAATCAGAATCCCAAAAATCCATCACAAGAACAGAATATTAAAAGCGGTCAGAGAAAAGAAACAGATTACCTATAAAGGAAAACTCATCAAAATCACAGCAGACTTCTTGATGCAAACTATCAAATCAAGAAGAGCTTGGAGCGAAATATTCCAAGCCCTGAAAGAAGATAACCTCCAACCCAGATTGATGTAACCTGAAAAACTGTCTCTCAAAATTAATGGAGAGACAAGATATTTCCATAACAAAGAGGAACTGGGGAAGTTCATGACCACCAATCCAACCCTACAAAGAATACTGAAGGACATTCTAGAGAGAGAGAAGAAAATCACCAGGATTCCAGGAACAATGGCAGAAAGGCCTCAATGAAAGGGGCAGACAGTGGAATGAAGGAGAAAAGTAAACAACGGCAGAAAAATAACATAGCAGATTTGAGGCAGGGAAGATTGGCTATATCGCTGTTTTGTCTTGACTGATTTTATTCGAATCTGGTATGCTTGAGGGTGTCAAGTCTGAGAGTAGGGGCAACTACTCTGGGGATGGCAGGATTCAATAGGATACCCATTCTGGTTTGATTATTAACTGCCTTTGAAGTCCTATAATGTCTCCAATGTTTGGTTTTTATTAATAGTGCTTTGTACTGCTATGTTTAATTATACTATGCCTGATGATATAGACAATTTTATTGAAAACAACAAGAGACATCATAGTAACTACCATAGATCACCTAGTATTGTGGCTTTATATATCCTTTTTATTTCGTGTTTCTCTAGGAATTTGTATTGTTGACTTGTTTTGATTTATTTTTCCCTTTAAAAACAGAAAGGCTAGGTATACAAGTAGAGATTTAAACATGTGTAGAACTTCTAAACAGTTTACGAGAATTGATTATAGTTATTGTAAAAAAAAAAAGAGAGGGGAAAACAAAGTATTCTAAAGGATATAACTGCATGTATGTTTGGGTGTGTAGGATTGATGGCCATATTACTAAGTTTTTGTTGGATAGATGAACAGAACTGATTGCAGTCTCACTGTTTGAAAGTCCACTTTGTAGGCTTTACTTTTGTAACTTGAACAACTACTTCTAGGAGGAAAATATGTAATTATCAACTAGTGATTTCTTACTGGTTTTTTTAATTGTGTATTATTTCTACCCTCTTTCTGTTTCATCTTTTTCTTTAAATAAAAAAAAAGAAAGATATAATTCTCTAGGGCCAACTCTTAGTGTGGGAGAATGTGACAAAGCAAGAAAAACCATAACAGAATCAAGTTCAATATCTTATATTCTTGCAAAGTTAAAATCACACACAAACACACAACACACACATATACATACATAGTCACTGTTCTTCCTTTTCATGACAATTACACTGGAAATAACTAATTGTCCCAATCTTTTATATTAGATGATGTCTAATAAAAGAATATAATAATATTTTTTAAATTAAAAATAAATAAATAAAGATGCAAGTACCCAGGCAATTTGAGGTTGATCCAGACTCTATTACAAGATCAATTTCATCCAGCTAAGAAATTATTTTGAGAGAAAAACGAATAGAATGTAAATTGAATTCTATGTAAATCTAAGCATAAAACAATTGTAGTGATAAGGATATATAAATGTATGTTTTAATAAAGTAGAAATCATGCAACCTTTAAAACAGAAAGGGAGAAAATAAGATGAAACTAGAATCTATTTACAGTCTGACATAGAAACAACAGATGGGAATTAAGACCATCAATAAAAGCCGACAAATCAAACAAGAGACTAATAGTGTTTTTAAGTGCCATTGGCAGTTTTTAAAATAAAGATGTGCAGACTTAAGAAGCACGGAAAACAATCATGAAACATATTTTAGAAATATGACCAAGCTGAGACCAAATACGTTAGTAATAAAATGAAATGTAGATGAGTTCAATTTATCTATTAAAAGAAAAAGATTTTTGAGATTGACACACAAAGCAAGACAAACCATACATTGGGTGAAAGAGAAAACCTAAAACAAAGTGACTAATAAAGGCTAACAGTTAAGGGCTGCTCAGTAGTGTAGAGACAAAGACATAAAATAAGAAAGGTGGACTTGTGATCCTTCAAGTTAAAGAACCCCAAGGCTACCATCACATTTAGTGATTCATTAGGAGAACTAACAGGACTCAACATATAGTTGTACTCATGGCTGAGTTATTATACTGAAAGAATATAAACCAAGATCAGCAAAGGGAAATAGATGTAGAATAAAATCCAGAGGAAACCAGGCACAAGCTTCCAATGCCCTCCAAGTGTGGTGTCACACAGAACCATTTAATTCTTCCCGCAAGGAAGAATTTGAGTCTTAGACGTAAAAGCTGTTAGATTATTTGTAGACATTTATCAAAATGAATTTGAAAGCTAGATAAAACCAAGATAACTTGTGAATATTGTACCAGGATCCCCATAAGAACAAGAGAAAGTTACACCCTGCAAAAAAGTACAAAGACCAAATGGTTTCACAGAGGAACTTTGTCAGATAGTCAAAGACCAGATACTCACAATGTTATATAAATTATTCTAGAATACTGAAAATGCTTGGTAGGAAGAAAGAAAAAAAAACCCTCCATAACAGCAGAAAGAAAGTAATATTTTTAGAAATAAGCTAAAAAAATGTATAAAAACGCAAATGTATAAAACTGGTTTTTTTATTTTAAATCTTCTAGAAGACACAAAAATAGACAAATGTTCTTAGGTGGGATGACTCAACATAATAAAGATGTTCTTTTTCTCCAAGTTGATTTATAAATTTAATACATGCCAGTAAAAGTGCTGACAAGTTTTTCATGGAGCTAGAAAATTTATCAAATACATTTACAATAAACACACTTATAATAAATCACAGTTTATTGAATGAAAAATATCAAATCCCTGAGACAAGTACAGGATTTTTCATAGTTAGACCTGGAACAATCAATTAGACATATGACAAAAATCCATAACCCATTCTTTACATAATAACACATGAATCAGGTACCTAAAAAGTAAGATATATTCATTCAAGTAGTAGGATAAAACATGAGTGAATTCTTCTGCAATTTTGTTCATAAGAAAAGGCTACCTATATTGATGCAATGATAGGACAATTTGATTACATAAAAAGAAATAATTTGCAAGGCCAAAAAAATTGCAAAGTAAAAATGTTATTTCAAATTGGACAGATCTTTGAATCACATAACAGCTAAAGGGTAACATTTTTAATACATGAAAAACTCTTGCAATGGGGAAAAGGGAGGAGACCAAAACTAGGTAGAAAAATAGTCAATATGTGTGACCAAAAATTCACCGAAAAAGCAGCAACTAAACATATGAAAAGATATTCTACCTTGCTCATAAGATAAATGCAAATTAAAACAGAAATGAAGTGGCATTTCTCAACTACCAGACAAGTAAAATTAAAAACTATACCTATACATTCTGTTGGTTAATTTACAGGGAAACAGCCTCACACTTTGCTTGTGGGAACGCAAATGATGAAGAACTTTTGTGATGTAAACAATTATACATGCATTTTCCTTTTGATTCAATAATACCATATTTAAAGTCATACCTTGAAAATATATCTTTAATTCAAAATTACATATGCACTGGTTTATTTACTACAATGCTATTTATGATTGCAAAATATTGGAATCCACCAAAATACCCATAGATGAGAAAATGACTAAATAAACTATGGTACACCCAAACAAAGGGATGCTGTGCAGCTCATAAAAAAAAAAAAACAGACAAAAAGCCATTAAATAATATGAAGTGATTTCTGGGACATATTGTTAGGTGAAAAAGGCAAAATATGAAAGAATATCTCCTATAGAGTACTTTTCATATCCGAAATAAAGAATAGGAAGGGGAGATGAACCAGAAAGTAGGGATGCTGGTTATGTAAAGGAGAGAGTAAGAATGGTTTTAAAAGGATGAATAGAGTGGATATGGTATAGGAAAGATGACCAAGTAACCATTCTTGAGTGTATTTCAATATAGTTCTAAAAACACCAACAGGAGTGGCAACCAAAGCTTAAAATAAAATACAAGCAAACCCAAATGAACCTGAATGTATTTCAGATATGTGACATAACCACCCTGAAGGGAAGGCAGAGGAAAACTAAACCAAGTAAATTCTGAACACAGCGTTCTGATCATTAATGGTATGCTAAAGACAAACATTGAACTCTGGTTATATTTGTTTTTTAATGTTGTATATTAGTATATTAGTATGCTAACAATTTTGGAGCTATTTTTTGGTATATTCTAGAGCTAGGCAAATAATTAAATATATTCTGGATGATGTAATGGAGTTATTGATCCTCAGAAAGGCAGTTATATGTCTCTTTAAGGCAACTGAGCATCAAATAAATCGAGGCTATAACAATACCACTGTCTTTTGAATGAAGTCAGAATATATGAATCCATTTTGTGAATTAATTTAGTAAATTAAAGACTTTACTCCAGTGGAATGCCACTAATAAATGTGGAAAGAAAACATAAGTGGAAAAATCACCACAGTGCCATCATAGAAATAGGCAAAAATCTCCAACATATACTGAAAAGAGAATTCAGTCATCCTGAGTATACATTTTCAAAAGAAGACATACAAATGGCCAATAACCATATGACAAAATACTCAACATCCCTCTTCATAGGAAAAATGCAAATCAAATCACAAAGAGGTATCGCATCACCCCAATAACTTGTCAAAAAGACAAGTGCTGGCAAGGATGTGGAGCTAAGTAAACCCTTGCACAATGCTGACAGATACATAAATTAGTATAGCCATTATGAAAAACAATAACCTCTAAGAATTAGAAATAGAACTATCATGTGATCAGTCTTCCCTGGGAAAGATTTGGATTTCATGGAAAGGAAAGGAAATCAATGCATCAAAGGGACATCTGTGCTCCCATTTCACTGCAGTACTATTCGTGATTGCCAAGACATGAAATCAACCTAAGTGTCCATAAAATGCTAAATAGATAAAGAAAATATGGTGCATATTCCAAATGACAGTCCCTTAAGGTATATATAAAAAATAGTAAAAAAAAAAAGTGACATCTTGTCATTTGCAACAATACAGACGGACATGGAGATTAGGATAAGCCAGGCACAAAAAGAACTACATGATCTCACTCAAATGTAGAATCTAAATAAGCTGATCTCAGAAGTTAGAGTGGAATGGTGGTACCCAGCAGCTGGGTAGAGTTGGGGGTTCACAGAAGAGGTTGTTCAAAGGGTACTAAGTTACAGTTAGAGAGAAGAAGCATGGTGTACCATTGCACAGTAGCATGACTATATGTAACAGTTATGTATTATATAATCTCAAGAAGCTAGACTAAAGGATATTGAATGTTTTGATCACGAAGAAATGGTAGATGTTTAAGTAGACAGATGACTTAACCTAAATGTTATACAATGCATACACATATCAAAATATTTCATACTTATTATACATAATTTTATGTCTTTATGTATCAATTAGAAATAAAAATAAAATGAACATGCAAAAGCATGATGGGAAACAACACATTTACGTGGGTGTGGAGCATTTCTTCATATTTATAGATTTCTTTTTTTTCATTTTTTTAAAAAAATTTATTTAAAGAGAAAAAAAAGCAAAAGAAAAAAGGATAGCAACAATACAGAATTCTAAAAGAGAAAAAAAACACTAAGAAATCACTAGTTCATAAATTACATTTTATAATCTTGGATATAGTTGTTCAAGTTACAAAGTTAACGGATACATAGTAGACATTGAAACAGTGAGACATTCAAAAGTTCTGCTCAAAGATCCAACAAAGATTCAGCAATATGGTCATCTAATTTACACACTCAAACATACATGCAGTTATATCCTTTAGAGCCCTTTCTTTTCCTCTCTTTTTTACAATAGCAATTACACAATTTGGGTTTTATTACTCTTATATCCTTACCACTTTTTACCCTAGAGACACAATGTGGTATTTATAAATATGACTCTTATTTATTTCGCTAATGAGGATAGTCTTAAGTTGTCTCCATTTACCTATGAAGGCCTAATGATCATCTTTTTTTATAGCTGAGTAATATTCCATTGTGTAAAAATACCACATCTTTTTCATCCACTCTGCAGTTGATGGGCATCTTGGTTGTTTTCAAGATTTAGCTATTACAAATTGTGCCACTATGAACATGGGTACACATATATCACTGTGATATGAACTTATCAGTTCTTCTGGGAAAAATACACAGGAGGGGGATAGCTGGATTGAATGGGGCTTCCAATCCTAGTCTTCTGAGAATTCTCTATATGGATTTCCATAATGGTTGCACCAGTCTACATTCCCACCAACAGTGGAGCAGTGTTCCTTTTCCTCCACAGCCTCGCCAACATTTGTTATCAGTTGATTTCTTGATGGCAGCTATTCTTTCCAGAGTGAGGTGAAATCTCAATGTTGTTTTAATTTGCATTTCTCGAATGACCAGTGATGGTGAACATTTCTTCATGTATTTATTTGCCATTTGTATATCTTCCTCTGAGAACTGTATGTTCATCTCAGATGCCCATTTTTGGAGAGGGTCTTTGAATTTGGGGGCTTGATGTTTTTCAGTTCTTTATATGTTCTGGATATAAGTCCTTTGTCTGAGGGACTGCTGGCTAAAATTCTTTCCCACTCTGGGTTTTCTTTTCACTCTGTTGGTGATTTCCTTTGAAGTGCAGAAACTTTTCAATAATATGAGATCCCAGTTGTTGATTCTTTGAAGTGTTTCCCGTGCAGTTTGTGTTTTGTTCATAAATTCTCTGCCTACCACTATATCTCCAAGACTTCTACCTACCTTTTCTTCTAGTAGATTTAGTGTTTCTGTTTTAATGTTTAGGTCTTTGATCCATTTAGACTTTAATTTTGTGCATGGTGATATGCATGGATCTAGTTTCAGTCTTTGGCATGTGGACAGCCAATTTTTCCAACACCATTTATTAAAGAGGCTATCCTTCTTCCAGTGGACATATTTAGCCCCTTTGTCAAATATCAGGTGGCTGAGTGTCTTTGTAGTTGTGCTTGTATCTTCTAATCTGTTCCATTGATCCTCAGCATATTTATAGATTTCAAAGGGAAATAGTGTATTTACAAGGATGACCCTGGAAGACATCACCATAACCAATCTGTGAATATTACCAATAATGAGATAAATTAACATTGCATGCCCAGTGACATGATGCATTGAAAACACACCTCACTTCCATGATCTTACAGGCAGTAATTTTCAAAGTATTTATATTAAAAGAAAGAAAAATTCAGGAAGTGTCACAGATTACAGAAATACAAAGAGTTCTCAAAAATGCTGTACATGAGCTGGGCTTGGGGTGCACACCAGTGGTCCTAGCACTTTGGGAGGGCTCAGGAAGAAGACTTGGCACAATTGACTTAGCAACAACCTATCTCAAAAAGGGTCTGGGTTGGGCTGGGGATTTAGCTCAGTGGTATAAACGCCTGCCTGGTATAAGTGTAAGGTTGTGAGTTCGATCCCCGGTACCAAAAAATTTAAAAAAAAAAAAAAAAGATAAGCAATATCTTTAAAAGGGGGGATCTGGGTTGTCACCCAGTGGTAGAGCACACCAGGGTGCAAACCCCAGAACCACACACACAAAGATGCTCTACATCATGGTTCAGAGAAAAAGAAATGTAAATAGAGAAAGATGAAGAAAAGATGGTAAATTGTTAAAACTTAGGAAATTTAGGGAATTTTGGTAACAGATACATAGAAATTTTTGTACTATTTCAGCAACATTCCTGTAAATCAGAAATGATCTCAAAAAAAGGTTTTAAATCATATTTTGGATATAGTTGGACCTCCATTTATACCTTACTGAATATGTGATAATATATATTGACACAGGTAATAATGGGCTGAAATAAGTAGGAATATATAACTATCTTGGGGAAAAACTTTGTAGGAAAAGAGAATTGGAGTCAAATTTTAAAAGAATGGTTCTTGTTAGAGCAAATATAAAGGAGGATTTGACAGTAAGATCAGCAAGTGATTTTAGGCCGTTGCCCAAAACCATTTCAACCAAAACATAAAATTTGCAGTTTAGAAAGCAAACAACTGTCACTTTGTCAAATGTTTACTAGTGACATATGTGTTCATTATGAAGCAGAAAAATTACAAGTATGCTTTTAATCATAAGAATGATTCCTCAGAATTCAGATTTGTAAGTGGATCTTAAGTGTTTTTGTTTTTTAATCCATTAATTGCTCCTTGATATCAAAGATGGTATCTTTCCTCATCAGAACACCCCAAGTCAAAACATTCCACTAGACAGAGAAACTATGTGGGGTGTGTGTAGCTATAGCAAGTTGAATTTTGCTCTAGTAAAACTTGTTTGTTTGTTTGTCACACTTAGGAAACCATTCATGCAGCATTTGAATCTGCCTGCTTGTACGCAGCTACATTTGAAAAGTTCCAAATATTCTTTAAGGAAAACGAAAGTCTAGATTTGCAAGCTCTGAAACTTCAGGAACCTGGTAAGTTCTCTATTTGTTCTTGCTAATCATTTTTTTATAAGGTACCAAAATTTGTAGCCTAGGTTTTGATTTGGTAGTTATTGGGGAACAGAAATGGAAGTGCAAAGAAAAAAAACTCAACAAAAGACACATATTCATTTCTAGGTTATTTTCCATAGAATCACTTTCTTTATCGTTTATTCACTATCATTGTTTTGATTGGGGAAATTATGGGAAACAGTTGTCCCTAATGATTTATTGTTTCAGTGTGAAGTTGTGTTAGGGTTAGCACTATTCTATATATGGTAAGGACTTGTAAAGAATATTTATATATCTCTACCAATTCCATTAAATAAAGTAACTTTTTCTGTCTTAAGAATTCCAGTTACTCTTTTTTCTTGGGACCAAAACTGAGAACTGGTGTGTGTGACTCAGCAACTCTTAGTCATGAAATTAGATCCAAGGGAACATTATTTTATTAGAAATACTATCTTTGACAAAAGAAAATAATCTACAACACCCAAGTGAAACTTCAAAGGAGTTCTCAAATAATTATGAAAATTAAGTATATAAAACTTGTCATTACTATTCAAAAATAGCATATAAACCTTTCATATTTTCCCTTTTATGAACTTGTTTTATGGCTTTACTTTTTATATGTGAAAATAACCACTTTGATCCTTTCTCTTATGGACCAGCACTAACTTTTTCTATAAATATCTTATGGGTTTCTGTCAACCCTCTTTTTTTTAATTTGAAAGAGAACAAAACAATAAAAAAAAATCAAAACAAACCAGTGTAAGATACAGGACTTCAAAACATTACAAAATCAGTAACAGTTATCAAAATGCCTTTTGATGTCTTCACAGCTGCAGATAACTTCAGAGATAGTGAAAATCAAACAACAGAATAAAATAGAAACAATAAAAACAAGACAATGTATGCAATAAAGGACTTCAAAACAAGCCAATAGTAAATTCAAAACTTACTACCATAATATATCTTGTTATCTTTGAAATAGCTGCTCCTGCCATTGGATTTGCCATAATCAAACCAAAGAAAAGAGAATAAAACCCAAACCAACAATAGAAACAATATAGGAATTCCAAAACTAGACCATAGGAAATCAATAATGGCTGCAACCCCTAGAAGGAGATCCCCCTAGATGTCACACTGTGTACCACTGTTCTCTGTACCCATGACCAGAGCACTGGCCCTAGACCTGCAATGTTAGTGAAACACCAAAGCACCACAGGCATCCAATTGCGTTTCACCTCCATAGCTATCATCACAGCTTGTGTTTCTCCAGATAAGCCAGTGAGATGGGGGGCGGGGAGGTGTTGGTACTTATTTGCCAGCCCATGTGCCAGAAGGGGCTGGGGTTTGTCTGTTCCAGTCCGGTGATGGCCCATGCACGGGGCTAACCCTTTTTTTTTAAAATATAATGCTGAAGTATTTTAAATCAGGCATCCATCTTTAAGTTAAATATTTCAATATTCATCCCTCAAAATGTTCCTATAGAACCAGAATAACAATGCCATATCCCCTCCAAAGAATTTATTAATTGTTTGAGGGATTGTTATATAATTGTTAAACTTGTTCCATGACTAAAATTCCCCACACAAAGCAATTTACAGGTAATTCAACCCACAATTTTGTTTTGGAGCAGGCATTATATCTGGTTTATTATATCCCTTAAGTTTTAAAAATCTGAAACAGACTGTTTTTTAAGACCCAAAGGATGCAAGAGTTTAAAAGACAAGCACAAGAATTTGGGATTGCATCTGCATTAGAAAGAGTTTGACTGTGGTATGATAAAAACGTATTCAGAGGTGATCAGACGTCCACTGGCTCTGGGTTCATGGTGGAGAAGTCAGGTTGGAAACAGAGGCAGAAGATCATTATAATGCAGCTGTAGCAAATGCCAGATGCAAATTGACAAATTCCTTTACAGCACTAAGATGCAGGACTGCCAGAGAGGTGTTGGAAAGAGGAATGGAGATAACTTAGCGATACTTGAGCCTTCATGTTTCAAATGTTATTGCAAATATCCTCAAAATGCTTTACATTCAGGTACCATGTGGATGACTCTTAGATTAAGCCCAACTTCAGACCAGCCTAAGTCTAGAATCTAATCCATTCCAGGCTAGATCCTCTAATGTAATATTGCAGTTACATCTCAGAGATATTGCATTCTATTCCAAACTACTGCAATAAAGTGAACATCACATGAAGCAAGTCACACACAGATTTTCACTTCCTAGTGCATATAACAGTTATGCATATAGCCTACTGCAGAGATCAAGTGTACAACAGTCTAAGTCTAAGACACAATATATTTAACCTAATCTTAAAATATTTTATTGCTAAAAAATGTTAGTAATTATCTGAGCTACTGAAAAAATGAAACAAATAGACTTAATCAACTCAATGTTGTCACAAACCTTCAATTTGTTAAAATGCATTATCTGTGAAGGACCATAAAGTCCAAGTACAAAAGATATGCCAGGAGATGTTAGTCTCATCTGTCGACTCCTCCTGGGAACCAGATAACATATTTCTATTGTAAAATATGGTGTTTTATTATAAAAATAAAACATTATAAAGCATTCTGAGTTAGTACGTTAGAGTTCCAAGGTAGAAGAGTAGCATTATACATACTGATGGGTTCCCCTTGTACGGGACTCTGCCAGATTCTACAAGGTGCCAGTCCATCATGGCACTGACCCCTACAACAACAGCCTGTCTCTCCTACACTAACTCCCACGCTTGTCCTCTGGTGCCAAAACAATAAACTGTCTCCCTTTCGTGCAGGAGCCAAAGGTCCTCCACTTCCCCTCCCAACACTATCCACTCAGGTAGTCTCCACCCCTATCCCAGTCCCAGCTTTGTCTCCTTGCAATCTCCTGCAGCCCTCCCGCACCCACAGTAAAGGCTTTTCCTCACCTCTGTCTTTGTCTCTCAACTGAGCCCAAAACTTTTTAAAATGATCCTTTAAAATGCAGTGTATTTTATAATTTATTTATTATTTTATGTAGATGTGAAATACTTTAGTGAACAACTGGAAAAATATCACAAACAGCACAAGGATGCAGTGGCTCTAAGACCCACCAGAAACGTCGGCTTGTTGCTGATCGACACTAAACAACTAAAAGAAAAATTAATCCCATCGCCTTTGCGATGCTTGGAGGTAACTACGCACTAAGAGAATTTTTAATTATAGTCTTTACAATCATTTCATTATTTTCTACTGAGGAAATAAAACTATGTTGATTTTCTTATGTTGCAAATATTGAAATTAACATGAGACTGCTGTTCTTTCTTCATTTATAAAAAAAAAAAGTCCATATTCTTTCTGTCACAAGCATAGTCAACTTTTAAATGAGGTGTGAGAGAGATTGCAAACCTAAAACCAGATTCTTAACTCTCTTGTTTTTCCTTTGCTGAGTATTTCTGTATTTCCCAAGGAGAAATACCACAACAGTCCTGGGTCTTAGTGGAATGACTGTTGATTTTAGGACGTGGAGATCAGGTTTAATGGACCATTTCCTAATTGAGAACTGTCCCTAAAGTTCTAGAATCATTTACACAACCAACATAGTAATTTCCTCTGGGACCAGCATATCTCTATATGTTTTCAGAGGCTGCTGGAGAGATAGTGGTATAGAGCAGAGATTAGAGAATTCAAGGACCAGTACAGTCAGCTTCTTGTTTTGCATTTATAATTTGATTACCTGTTGTCTATGGCTGCTTCCTCGCTCCATGATTAGAAATGATAGTTGTAACAGAGACTGTGGCTTACAAATCTGAAGTATTTGCTATCTGACCCTTGTGGAAAACCTTTGCATGACTCCTGGTATAGATAACAGAAGACAGAGCATTATATAAAAGATTTGAGGATCTGAGCAGTAGTAATTGGGTGTCTGTCAGTAATTAGTTGTATGACATTGAGCTTTCCTCTAAAGCTTTGAATCTTCACATGTTAAAAAAGTAAAAGAAAAAATACATATAGTTGGAGCAAATTAACTATCAACAACATTTTTAGAACTGCTATATATCAAGACAGAGAAAACTAAACTCAAAATAGTTTAAACCATCAGAAATTTACAAGCATATTCATTTTTAAAAGCCCAGAGATTGATGAACATCAGGGAAGTATCATCTAGTGGCCCAATAATGTTAGAAAGACCTGAATTCTTTCCTTTTCTTTTCTGAGATACCATGGCTTATCCTCACCCTGAGGCAAGCATTCCTCAGATACTGGAAGTTTCACAGTTATTTATCTCCTTGTTTGTGTACGAACAGACAGAAGGAGAGATTTGCTGTTCTAAGTAAACAAAAGTCCCAGACTTCTTTCTCATTGCATCACTTTGGCCAAAGGAAGCCATACTCAAATTTGAAGAGGAAATCAATGGTCCCCAAACCACATGCCTCCCTCCACCCAACAGGAAAGGAATGGGATTGATGCTCAGGAGGACAGCACAACGTGTCCACTACATAGAACAAACAAACTTTCAGAAACCATATTTGCAAGATATCAGAGCATTAAGGCAAACTGTGTAGTAAACTGTGTAACCTAATTTGTTCTACAGATGGGCTTCAAAATCTTACCTTCTGTTTGTTCATTTGATGAGTAGTGATTAAATGAGGGAAAAAAATCCCTTTCATATGCACTGTTGCTTCCAAAACCCACCCATTTAACAAATGTCTAACTAGGACTTGTTTGCAATAGGTAATAAAATAATAAAATAGTCACATATGTGAGTCCCGTGTTAGTCATTTTCCTCATTGGTGGGACAGACAGCCTACACCGACAATATAGACAGGGGAAAAAACTTATTATGGGTCATGTTTTAAAAGTTCTGTCCTTGCATGCCATTGGCATGGCATAAGGCCTGGGCCTAGAGGAAAGCTGCTTACATCATGGTGGTCAGGAAACAGAGAAGGGAGCCTGGCCAAGGATTCACCCTTTCAGGTCACATTCCCAGCAACCTGTCTCCCCCAACCAGGCTTCACCTCCCCAAAACAAGTCAGTGGTCCAATAGTCTTCCAGAAGCCCCCCAGTTATACACATGAGGCTCTTGGGGGACATCTATGGTGTGAACATTAACAACTTACATTTTCTTTTTCTTTCTTAGGTGTTAAATATTATGCTTCCTCATTTAAGCAAGAAGAAAGTGGATGCAATTATCTCTGAGGCACAAGATGCAGAGTATAAGCTTGAGTTTATTCCCACTACTACTATAGAATATGTTAATAGCTTAGTTTTCCTTGATGAAATTCAGGAACGGGTGAGTTAGTTTTCCTTGATGAAATTCAGGAACGGGTGAGTTGACTATCTCATATAATTTAGTACTCCAGACTTCATGGAAGGAAAGGAAGATATATAATAAGAAAAAGTTAGGCTCTAAAGGTCAAGAAATTACTGTCAAAATATCACACTTTTGAAGTAAGAGGATGCCCTTATATTACAGCAATAATGCCAGCTGACATTTACTGAACTGTGACTAATAGGCACTGTGGTAAATTTTATATACATTGCATTTTTAATCCTTATAAAATCGTGAGAAGTATAATCTTTATCCTTCTATAAGGATGAAGAGAGCTGGGACTAAAGTAGTTTATGTTACCTGAGAACACAGCATTTGTATGTGGTGAAGCTGGAATTTAAATTCAGGCCTCTTTGACTGCAAAGCCAGTATTCACAACCATAGCTCATTGCAGTTCTAATTTTTAGTAATAGTAATAGAATGTTAATTAGATAGTAGTCACGATGAAAGTCTTAATCCTTGACCTGCATCTCTATAATAGGAAACTTTCTGTAAGAATTAAAGAAACTCAACCCAAATTAGCTTAATGGGTTTAAAAAGTAGATATGGGGACTTCAGCGATGTAAACTAAGATGTCAGTTTCTCTCTCTCTCTCTCTCTCTCTCTCCCTCTCTCTCATGCATACACACACACCCACACCATTCACTCCTTTGTCTCTTTTCTTTCTAGAAATTTTGTTTCCTTTTCTCAGGCTCTTCCCTGTAGTCCTGTTTTGTTTTTGTTTTTGTTTTCATAAATTTTTGTTCATATTGGTTAGGCATTGAAATAAAGATAATTTTTTTTCCTAACTATTTGAAACTTAAAATGTTACAAATTAAAGTATAAATTGAACAAACTAAGTCATTAACAATTGAATCCTTTGTTATATGACATGGACAAAATTAATATTAAGGGCTATTTTATATACCTGCAAAACTAACCATCTTGTCATTTCAAGAACAGCACCTTTAGGGTCAGGGATTTAGCTCAGTGGCTTAAGCACTCACCTGGCAAGTGCAAGGTCATGAGTTCGATCCCAGGGGAAAAAAAAAAAGCACTTTCTTGAAGGGGCAGTAGTTATGAATTTCCTTATATTTACCTATATGTCACCCCAAAAATCTGAAAATGCTAAGCATGTATCACTATTTGTATTCATTAAGCTTTTTTTGATAAATGTCCAAAATCCCCTACAGCTATTTTGGGCCAAAATCAAGTCATTATTTAAGGATTCAAAGTGTCTCAAGGGAACCCCTGTCCCCAGTGAAGAAGAAACTGAGCAGAGCAGGGCAGAACAGGACTGAGAGTCACAGGTGTCCCTGTCTCTCTGTCTCTCCTTTGCACAGCTCTTTGAGAGTGGGCATCACTTCCCTCCCTCTGCAGAGAGGGGCTGCTGCTTCCTCATCCTGCAGTGGAAAACGGGCCACCAAAACAGCTTCCAAGTTACAGGTTACCACCTGGCCAGCCACCAAGAGAGAGACTCTCTTTTCCAGGATGGATTCTAAATGTTTAATAAATGGGTTCAGATCACCACTTCAGTTCTGTAAACTATCAAGAAGATCAGATCACATATAATCAGTGGCTGTAGAAGGTAAACGGCTTCACTGTGGGATTCCAGAGAAATCGCTGCCATGCAGACAAACTAGACTGTGTCTCATCTCAGGGAGTTACCCACGCTCTTGGGGGGGAGGTGCTGAAGAAGCAGCTCCCTGTAGAGATATGTTCTGCACACCGAGATTTTTCTGGAATCTTAACTGTTGAGTCAACATATTTAGTGGTTATCCACATAGCAGGGTGCGAGAATTACAACCTCAAGCAATCCTGCTTTCAAGGAGCTCAGAGTCTAGAATGAAAGCAATTATTGCACAATGAGTAGAGATATAAGACACTGTTGTAGGAAGTGAGTTTGTGGTCATACTTGCCTATGGGTCTCTGCAGGCTTTGTAAAAGATGCCATGGGTGAGCTATGTTCTAAAATACATCGAACATGTAGGAATACCCCGGGAGATGGGAAAACATACAAATACACAAGGCAAGATAACAAAAGCAGGGTTTCATAGTTGAGGTATGTCATGGAGAAAGGGTATTTGGTTCAGAAAGCCAAAGCACAGTATTTTTGAGGACAAAGGATAAGGTATAGACTATAGCGATGATTCTAGGCAACTGGATGGGGAGAAAGGAGTCTGAGAAGACTTCAGATTCTTTCTGTAGTGAATGGGTTGATAGTGGTATTATATCAGTATGAGGTGGGCAGATTGCATAATTCATTGTCTGATCAGAACATTTTTTTTTTGAGAGAAAAAGAGACATTACTAATTATTAACCCAAGACAATAGATGTAAAACAGGACACTCCCAGGGAAACCTGGATCTATGCTCAGCCAACATACAAAGAAATATAGGAAAAGAAACTGATCCTGTGTAGACAGATGCCAGGAACATTGGTGAAAGTAAGTAAAGGTCATGGCTGGCTTAAGAAAATGGGAAATTCGATTCTAAGTTTGGTTGGGTCCAAAAAATAAGAATAAAGCCAGTCCTTTGAAAAGGACAGGACTATGGACTTGGAGTCCCCTAGAGAAACCAGAAGGGTCCCTCCTTTTCTCTCATCTCTAGAACATCAGCAGCATCAGCAGAACATGGAACTTGGTAGAATGCACTTTCTTAGGTGGACCCTAGACCTTCTGAGTCAGAAATGCTGGGGAAAAGCTCTGCAAACTCTTGGAAAAAGTTTTCCAGGACAGTGCCATGCAAGTTACGGGTTGAGAAGTATTTCTCTCAAATCCTCTCTACCATGATCTGCTCATGTTAGGGACCTGATTTCTGCTTCCACACAAAAGCAAATGGGCTCTGGCAACAGCTGCAGTCTAAACCCTTACCGTGTTCAAGAGAAAGGTCAGACTGACTGAGGTTCTGTAGGTCTCAACGTGATGCTGCTTGGTTCAGCTTGTGCTGAGGAGACCAGGCCAAGCAGTACCAAGGTGGCAGCTTTCTCTATAACCCTGCGAAGAATTGGAGGTAAGAGATTTCCTCACCCCCAAATTGGGGAAATCCCTTGCCAGAAAAGTAGGAAAGACAAGAAATACACTGTCCCCTGAAGATAAGAGATCAAAATGAAGAGGTTTAGTAGTCATTTGGACACTGATTTACTAAACAACAGTAGATCTGGGTTCTAAAACAAGGCATCCTGGACACAGCCACACACAAATAAGAAGCTGCTCTAGGACACTTAGTGCTCAGCCTGCATGCCTGGAAGCTCAGATACCTCAGCCCAGCATCCTCACAGCACATTACTGTGTGGAAAACTTTAGATGTTGGCACTTATTAATGCTGACAGAGAACAATAGAGAGGGAGTGTGAGAGAGAAATAACACTGCTGTTTAAGAGCACTGCTTGCTGACTGTGAACTCTGACCACTTAATTCCTGATGACCCTATACTTACAATCCAACAACGTTAGCTGGTTGGATTGCAACATTAAATGCTCTCCTCGTGTTCTGACTCTTCACAGCTTAATGTTAACCCTGCGCAGTAACTGTCTCCTATTAGTCAAAATCAAAAAGGGTAGGCTAGGACTCTTCTATATTTAATGAGCAACCAATGTTTCTCTTTAGATTGAAAGCCTCGAGGAAGAAGGAAACATAGTGGTTCAAATGTACAAGCTTATTGACCAATACCAGGTGCCCACGCCTCCTGAAGACTTTGTCGTTTTTGCCACTGTGAAACCATCTATTACCGCTGTTCGAAATGCCATTGATAAGTCAGTAGGTGATAGAGAAGCAAGCATTAAGCAGTTTTGTCAGCATTTGGGCAGAGATCTTGAAGAGCTAAACAATGAAGTGAATGAAATAAAGCTGCAGGTGCAGGTAACCCGAACTAGAAGATAATAATCCATGCAAATTTTAAGTATTAATTTTAAAAGTTAAGATATAATTGACTAATAAAAATTGCATATATTTATAGTTTATGATATGATGTTTTGAGATATATGTGAAATGTCCTGGGATAATTAACCTATACTTCATCTCACACACTTTGTGTGTTTGTGTGTGGGGGGGGCGAAAACATTTAACATCTACCCTTCAAACCATTTGGGGAATATATCTTATTTTAACTGAATTAACTTTTTTAAAATTTTGTTCTAACTAGTCTTTTTTTTTTCAAGCTGCTCTTTATAATTAAAGGAGTTCTGTATCTCTTTTTACTTGCTAATTAAATTCCAGACCAACATAAGCAAAGCCTACATGTAGTATTGAATTCTATTCCTCATAGCTTTTATTGTTTTGAAATGCATGTTTTTTACTACTTGCTAGAACATTTTGTAACTGTTGTCACAATTTTAAAGTTTGCTTTGCATATGAGAAAACATCACTTTAGAAAGAGGCATAGTATAAATCGATAAATGGTACTGGAGACTATTTGATTAATTTGCACCAAGTTTATGATAGAAAAGATCCAGAGAAAACATCTAGGTGACCCTTTTCCTCCATTGTTCTGGACATTGAATCAGGGTGCTCACACATGGTAGGCAGTTGTTGTACCACTGAGTCATATCCTTAGTCCTAGGAAATTCCTAAGTGTACCTGAATGTATGATTGTGAAAGGCTTCATTATTTTATTTAACATTGGTTAAATCATGAATTTATACTGAAATGTTTCAAACTGGCAAAAAAAAATCAATGCCTGCCAGCAGAAGACTAATAAAATACATTAACGTACATCCACTCAAGGAAATGCAGCATAGACATTAAAAATTGCAACATCCACTTAAATGGGTCAACCTGTAAACACTTAAAGCAGGTAGTGGGTGCTTACTGTTTGTCAAGCACCATTCTAAGGATCTGACATTATTTTTGCTGTTGTATTGAAATATCTGTGTCTTTGTATTTTCTCATAAACACAAGTGTCTTTGTATTTGCTCATAAACATAAGTGTACTTAACTGCAAAAATCGTGTACCTCAGTGAATTAGCAGAAAGTGGACACACTCAGGTACTCTCTGTGCATGACGATAGCAGTAGTATTACTGACCCCTTCGGTGTCCTCTCCTAATCATTAATTCTTTTCCACTACCCTGAATTCTAATATCATAAATTAGTTTTGCCTGCTTTTGAGCTTCAGTTAACAAAAATCATACAGCTGTATTTTATTTTGAAATATTCCTGATATTTGCCCATGGAAATGTGTGTGGATGTCGTGTTACCCACATTTGTTGCTAATAGTATTTCATCATATGTCACATTTTCAGTATCTGTTCCATGGTGGATGGACATGGGGATTGTTTAAAGTTTTTGGCAACGATAAATAATGCTTCTGGAAGCATCTTATACATGTTTAATGATTTAACTGATTTATTCAAAATGCCTATAAGGTTTTATCATTGACATTTTACAAAGAAAGAAATCAAGGCACAGGGAAGTTAAGCAACTTGCCCAGGATAAAATAGATAACAAATAATGGAATCAGGATTTAAGCTTAAGCAATATGCTTTTAACAGTCTGTTGTTAACCACTATGCTGTATTCTATGCACAGCAGACTATTTAAAAACATGAACAATTATCCTCAGTGCATTAGGGAAATAATTGGAGAAAGCGAAATGCTAGAACATGCTTTATGTGTAATCATGTACTTTAAATAGCGTAATGCACATACACAAAAATGGAAGCATGAGTGTCTCTAGCAAATGCTTCTATGGAAGGCTTGAGTCAATTTTCTGTCACTTGTGGGCAAAGAACTATAACTTCACTGTTTCCATAAATGATCTCTTACTGTCAAGACTCCTACTCATATTGCTGAAGAAACTTTGGGGAGAAACCCTAAATATAACAAGAGATCATTTATTTCATTTTGAAATCCTGTTTTATTCTAACTTGGCTCCTTTTAATAGATTCCAATTCCATTTAAAATCTAATCTCTCCATGGGGGCATTTCTTCATTCTGGCCACTAGCTCTTCCTGCCTCTGGCATTGCCATCCTTCCTCCGCCCCTTCCGTTTTCTTATGGGAGGTGGAAGAGGAGGCTGCACTGTCCCTGTGCTGCCTTCCGGACCCTAGGTGCTTCCATTTCACATTACTAGGCCGGGCCTGGTTATCCCAGTCAGCTGATACCTAAGAGTCCATCCAGTTCTTTAAATTCCACATGTTGGCAACAGTCCATTATTCTGCCATATCTTGGTCTCACATAATCTGTGACTTTCTTAACCTGGCCTTGGATTCTTCTGGATCACCAGTTCTCTCAAGAGTCCCCATTACCAGACCCATGTCACATAAGAACACAATGACCTCCCACAAAGCACCACCCATGAGGCACTCAAATGTCAACAAACACTTTCTGCCTGGGCACTTAACCTTAGCTTTATCTAATCTCAAGCACTTTGACATTTAGGATGCAGGGCCCTACAGAACAAGAGACTGAATAACCCGCATCCCCAAGCACTGATAGTTGTAATAGCTGTCCAAGTTCCCTAGGATTCTCACCTTTTCCTTAACACAATTATGTGCTTTTACTTTGCACCTGAAGTATTATTCTATTCCCAGCCCAATGAAGTTTTAACCCCAAATGTCATCCAGAAGACATTTGCTTTGACATTTATATTCTTCATTCTCTCTCTTCCTCCTTGTGATGATACTATGAGATAGATAGATAGATAGATAGATAGATAGATAGATAGATAGATGGATAGATTCGTCTACAATTGCCAGCTTCATAGCTGTCTCAGCATAGTTATTTCCTAAATGACCCAAATAATTAAAGTACCTATTGTTTTTACCTTGGCTCCCAAAAAAGCTTTGAAACAACTATAGTATAATAAAGGAAAAAGGCAGTCTTGTATACAATGTTGAGATGCTTTAAACTCTGAAGTAGGGCTCAGAAAGCAAAGTCCATATCCAACCTTCTCATGTCTACTTTTACTTATAAGACAGGCCATAGAAACTGCATTTCTCTTCCCCAAGGTGCAATATAGAAACTAAAAATTCACTCTAATCTTGCCCTTCATGTCTGTCTTGGATTTGGCCAAGACCCCCATTGAAGGAGGGATCCTTCTCCATACATGGGAGGAAGGAATGCTGCACCGAGATCAAGAAGAACCTGGGCAGGCCTTGCTGGGCTTCCCACTCATCTGCTAGGATTAGATCAAACCAGATCATATTTGAACACAATTATCTTGCTTTCATTGTTTGTGCAATGTTGTGTCCACAAAAGCACATTCCCTAAGGGTGATGGCCCAGGGAGGGCCTGGAAGCTCTGTAACCTCTCCCCTCAACAACACCCTGTACAGCTCTTGATCTTCATTCATTGTTACGTGCTTTATAATAAATTGGTAAATGCAATCATTTACCTAAATCCTGTGAGCCACTATAGTAAATTAGTTGAAGGGACCATAGAAACCTAATGTGTAGCCAATCAGTCAGAAGCACAAGTAAACAATCTGGATCTTACATTTGGCATCTGACGCAGGAGGAAGTCTTGGGACTGAGCCCTCAACATCACCGTCTCCATGTAGATGTTGTCAGAATCACATTGAAGTGGAAGACACTCTGCTATGGTCTGCTACAGAACTGATTATTTGCTTTAATGTGTAATGAAAAAAATTGCACATACCTGGTACTAGACGCATGTTCTAAGAGCCCACCATGTAGTAGGAAGAACTGAGTTTATTGTTCCTTACTATCCTCTCCTCTCAGAATTCAAAAGGCTTCCATCCCGTTATCTTCCTTATATCATATCATCTTCTCTTTCCTGTTATATTGACTTCTCCTTACCTAAACTCATATTGGTGAAAGATGTGTACAGAATAAAAGTGTAGGGAGTGAAAGAGAGAACATATTAGACATTATTTAAAAGCAGTGCTAGCCCCATGTCATCGCTTTATTCAGCTCTGCTTTTTACAGTGTATGTGCATTCATTTAAAATTCAAGAAAAGGAACTATTTTAACATGTTTTCAAAATCAGAGACAAAATAAAGTTAGAAAAAATCCATTTTCAGAATGTTCATAAATTAATTTAATTTAACTGATCTTCATAAAAAAGTAGGAACGCCTAACCAAAAGCGCTCTTGATTTTACAGGATCCACAGATTCTGGATATTACTGCTGACCAAGACAAAATCAAGGTCACATTGAATGCACTGCAGTATATCATAGATGATCTTCAGAAGCGTGCCTTTCAGTATAAATCCTATCAGAAGAATTTCAAGGTAATTACAGAGCAACACATCTGTTTTTTAAATATGGACACAAGCTGGGGATTGTGGCACACACCTGTAATCCCAGAACTCAGGAGGCTGAGGCAGGAGAATCATCATAAGTTTGAGGCTGGCCTGAGCTACATAGTGAGTTAAAGGCCATCCTGAACTGTGTAGTGAAACCCTGGCTCAAAAAAAAAACCCTAACAATAATAATAATAATATATAAAATATGAACATACAAGTGGTGATATTTACATTTAAACAAGGGAACTATAAATAATGTTTGGACAACTTTGTGGGAGTCACTGTGCTAGGAACAGTCTCAAATACAAATTTGTTCCTGCTTTTTTGTGTTTAAAGATTAGTATACATGACAGTCAAAATGTCCTTCTTATTAACAGATAATGGTGAATTATGGAAAACTGTCAGACAAGGAAATATAATTGCTATATTAAAATACATGTACATTTTTAAATGTGACCCATTAAAGCCCCTCTCTTAACTAAGATTCAGGCTTCTTTTGCATTCACATATGTGCTATGATTCCATGAATATTGCCTAATTTGTCTTGGTTTGATATACTACTTTAAGGGAAGCAGAGATCCTCAGTTAAGTCAGAGAATAAATGGGCACAGAAAGGCAGGGTTGAATACTAAAAGATACATTTTGAAAAAAGTAGGAAAGGGCAAAGGGGGAGAGATGCAGGAGCATCAGGCAACTTTTATAAAGACTGACAGGGGAAAAAAAAAAGAACAGAAAAGAAATGGTTCCTATGGTGAAGGCCAGGATGCCACCAGCACAGGATGGTGCCATCTCTCAGAAGTCTTAGAGAAGTACGTCTGACCCTCCCATGGGAAAGCACCTGTCTCTCCCAGAGTTCCCAGTGGATGGCCAGGGTGTGATCCCGGGTGCCGTCCACTCCAGAGGCCAGGGCTTAGCAGGGCGACCTGAAAAGTAATGAGCTTGATACAAGGCAATGAGGCTGACATAAACCCGAGGCCACAGACTTGCGGGTAAGAAAATTAGAGTGTGAAGTCACTCCCAGGCTGTGTTCAATAATCTGTAAGGAGGCTTGGAGTAGGAGTAAGGGAGAATGGAGGAAACACTGCTGGTGAAAACATTACCACAGGTGACCACGCCTTGTGCCAGAAAGAACAGACATGATGTCAGCAAGATGATGGCCTGTGAAGCCCTGACCTCTTCTTTGCCCTATGTTCAACACTGACTTAATCACAATACGCCAACCAGGCTTCTTTGGAAGTAATACAGAGCCTTGAAGAATATCTCCTGCACCCTGAGCAAGTTTAAAACCAGCTGTGTGGAAACCACCGGGATAATTCATGCACCCTCTCTCTAATCACTGCTTCCACTAAACCCCACGATTAGGAGAAAGGTCCTCACTTCTTCCTGAGGAGAGAAAGAGAGAATGTGTGGTGTGTGTAGCATTCTGGCTTTCCAGGAGGCTCTCTGAGAAACCGCTTTCTGTCTTGCCTACATTTGAGCGTGGACAGGAAAAGGCCCCAGATTGGGAGCCACTGAGAAGAACAAAGCCAACTGTTTGCAGTAGTGCACAGTCACGGCTGTAGCCTCTGCCCAAGTCAGCGCAGAATGAATGGCCAAAAACACCCAAATCTCAGCTTCTCTCTGAAGCAGGGAAAATTCGTAGAGTTCGCACACCATTCCAGGCTTTTGGGGGGCTGCCCAAGGAATTAGCTGCTGTACACCTGGATGCTGGCCGGACCTAGCATGCTCTAGGTGTTTAGGGGCAGCTGAGGGCAAAGGCAATGATTTCCACAAATGCATGCTCACCTGTAGCCTGGCACTACAGCATCCAGAGACTCAGCGCTTCTAACTTCTCACCCTGGAGAGAGTAAAAGAAACACACACACATCCAGAGATCAGACTTCTGAGGTGCTTTGCAAGACATTGCTTTCTGTCTTGCCCATTGCACATTATTGCCGGGACCCGGCCTCCTCCCAACCAGTGGGCACCACTGCATTACAAAACAAAGACCTGGGAAATGTCCCTCCAGAAAACCCACAGGATAAAGACAGACACCAAAAGAAGTAAGAGATTATGAACTCCTGCAAAAGGAGACCTGCAAAGCCCTCTATTTAGGAATTCATACACACAAGTCCAGGTAAGACACACCCACAGGAAAGGTTTGAGCAGCCCCCAGCATCTTTAGCCAGGTGATTGGTAACAGTCACAGCCAGTTCTAAAGACGAGGCGAGGAGGCTGTTGTTTTATGTGCATAGACATCACCCAAACAATGTCTCCAGAAACTGACACTAAGGAAGTGGAGGCTGATTAACTGAGAAAGAATTCAAAATAACCATGAATGTGTTTAACAAAAATGTTGCATGAACAAAATAAACAGTTCCACAGAGAGAAAAATATATGTACTAAAAGCAACCAAAATTTCAGAGCTGAGAAGTACAATAACTCACTGGAAGAGTTTGACAGCAAATTTAATCAAGTAAAAGACAGAATTAGTGTGTTCAGAGGTAGATTGCTTGGAATTATCCAGTCAGAAGAGCAAAAAGAAAAGTAAAAGAATGAAGAAGACTTAAGTGACTTATAGGACATCGTTAAATAGACCAATATACACATTATACAAATCCTAACAGGAAAATGAAGCAGAAAGTTTTGTAATTTCTCAAATGGAGGGAGGAGTAGATATCCAGACTTTAAGGAAAAAAAAATTTTTTTTTTTGGTACCAGGGTTCAAACTCATAACCTCGTGCTTGCCAAGCAGGCACTTATGCCCCTGAGCTAAAGCCCCAGCCCCCAATATTCAGACTTTAAAAGCCCAAAATTCTCTAAACTATATGAATCTAGAGAAGTTCACACAGCAACATGTCATAATCAAGGCATCAAAATCAGAGACAAAGATTTTTGAAAGCAGCAAGAGAAATGCAATTTGTAATATGCAAGGATCTACCATAAGACTATCACTTGATTTCTCAGCAGTAAACTTGCAAGCCCAGAGCGACTGGGATGAAAAGGAGATTTCTTTCCCCACTTAGAACCCAATTTCTGCCACATGGTAATTGTATCAAGAATTACTAATAGAAAGACAACATAGGATCTTTGTATCTGAAAACTAAGCAGTACGTTTTGTTTGTTGTGTTTTTAAAGGTTGAAGTGTCCAAGTTTGAAGCTTTGGAAGAAGTTAGTTCTGAACTGAAGCTCAAACAATTGCTCTGGGAGTCCTTATCAGACTGGGATAAACTTCAGCAAGAATGGTCACAGGTAGAACAGAAGCTCTCAATTCGTAAATTATTTTTGTATCAATAAATCTTAAAATCCTCATGATAATGTATTATAATTTTTAGCAAGCTGGTATGTTCCTGATGTCAGCAAACCATGTGGTTGTGACTTTATGGGAATTTGTACCTGCTTTCCAGCAACAGGCAAAAGGTCCTTCTGTCGCTAACTGCCACAGAGTGGAAAGTATCCTTGTAAACCAGGGTTCTTGGCTCCACTGTTTCAAAAGGCTGTGATGAAAGCACCAAAGGGTAATGACATCGGACATAGAGCTGCTTTGTGGCTTTGAAACACAATGTCCTCATAATACCCACCAGCGTTCTTGAGGATTGCGGGATTTTATGGTCGACACACTTTAGGTTTCCATTTTTGTTGTCCTTTAAAAAAGAAGCCATTTTGTGCCCTCTGGAGTAATATTAGTGTAATAAATTAAGATCTTCTTGAGAGTTCAGCGGTAAACCCCCACTTTTCCTTCTCTTATTATTTCCATTTATTAGCGCATGAGTGCAGCACATAATGCTCACTTTCCTTAGGGAGGTTGGAACATGGACTTGACACACCCTGCTCCCTTGGTTCACCCCTTTCCCTCCCTCCATTTGCCCCCACCCATTCTTTGATCCCATCTTTTGGGGTACATGCTTGCAGCATACAATGCTTACACCCGTTGAGTAGAGGTTTCACTTGTGTTTTTTCCACTCTGCCTCCATCTCTTGATCCTGTTCTGCACCACAAAGGATCTGTCTCCCTACATCCTGTTATCTATCTTTTGTTTTACTCTTTATTTTTACTCCGGGTTTTTCATATAAGAGAAACAAAGCTGTATTTGAAATTGTGCATATGATTTATTTCATTTAACATATGATCTCAATGTACATCCATTTTTCTACAGATGACTCAAGTCTACCCTTTTTTATGGCAGAGTAATACTCAACAGTGTATAGATACCATATTTGTTTGTCCATTCATCTGTTTATGGATATATAAGCCATTTCCAAGATTTGGCTATTATGAGTTGTGCTTCTATAAATGTGGGTGTGCATGTATCTCTGTAGTATGATATCCTCGAGTCTTTCAGGAAGGTGCTAGAAGGAGAGTAGCTGAGTCAAATGGAATTTCTCTCTTAACTAGGGAGCCAAGTACCAACAGCCACCACAGAGTTTGGTTTGAAGGTCTACTCTTTTATTTAAACCTTAACAAATATCAATTATAGGGGGAAGGATAGATGGCCACTTACACTTTCAAATGTAAAATGAATGTGTTCAATATACTATCAACTTCACAAATATTATTCTATACGTCATCCTTCCTGTGCTTATTCCTCTAATCAGAAACCATGTGACTGGGTAAAAAGCCAGAGTTGCAGGGAATGTTTCACAGGCACTGGGAAAACCAGTGGAGAACGAGAAGGGCAAAGCCTAAACCCCTACAGATCTCACCTTTTGGTGTAAGAAATAGAAAACAAACAAAAATATGATATAAAACCAGAAAATTTTAAATGTCCTGTAACTCTGTAGTTCTCATGTATTAGAAGTGAAAAATATTCTTGAGAAGTAAAGAAGAAGCTTAGAGAATTTTCTAATTATCACCATAGGCTGGAACAGTGGCTTCCAAAGCTAGGTGCACTCATCCTAGGAAATGCATAGGAAAACCCATTAAAGAGCAGAAGAAAATGTTGAATCCGGATGAAAAATTTTAAGTATAGGTTTGTAAGAGTTTTGCTTCCCTCAGTGCATATGAATGATATGTTAATAAATATATGCACTTGTTTGTTAACTGAGAAATATAATTAAAGATCTAGTGTGTATTAGGAATACATCTTGAAAACATTTGTATTGCATGTATTATTTGAAATCTTTAGTTTAGTAAGAGTAAAAAATAGCTATCTCTTGGGAGGGTACATGTATTGACCCTCAGGAATAAATTTCGAGGATTACAAACAATACTGCATTTGATGATGAAGGAGATAAACACTTGGAAAGAATAAACAGATAATATGTATATATTATTAGCAATTTTAATAAGTAAATAAATAAGTAAGCTATTCAAAAAATAAAGTTGATTTAGATTATCAGTTCAAGCGCTAGAAAAATTTGAGTAAAGTAAAACATTTTTTTTATTACTTTGAGCTTGGTTTTTTATCATACGTTTTAACTGGGTTTTTTGTTTTGTTTTGTTTTTTTTAATAGTCCAAGTTTGACTGCCTGGATACAGAAGTCCTGAACAGTCAGGTTTCCAAATATGCCAAATTTGTGACTCAATTAGAAAAAGGCTTGCCCCCCAACAATGTCGTGCCCCAGCTCAAAAGCAATGTGGAAAAAATGAAAGAAAAGGTAAGGTCAGCAGAAATTATTTTAAAACCTCCAAGCTAATGACTTATTAATCAATAGTAATGAGACCAAAGTCAGAATACCCTGGTTAATTTGCTCTGCTTTGCAGAGAGAAGAGAGAATGGTCAGTTTCTTTTTCCTCAGTATCACAGGCTGCATCCCTGTCCTTAGCTGGCCGAGTCACAAGATCAAATTCCTTGGTTAGAAAGGAATTCAGAGTAAGAGTTTGTCAAAGGGCAGGGGAAGTCATGCAGACATAGTTGGCAGTTGTGCCAAGATGCTGACCGGCTCAGCCCTTGGGCAGCCCTGTCCAGGCAGCCTTGTCCCTTGTTTCCACTGCACCAGAGGACTGCGGCATTTCCCGACACACGTGAGCTGAGCAGATGTACAGAGGCAGCTCTTTAAAACCATCACTGCTAATTCAGTGCTTGAAATTAGTAAGAAAAGAAAAATTATTTTATCCTTTTTGAAGTTTTAGGTTTTTTAAAAATATATATATAAAGAACTAAAGGGAGACAGGCAAGAAAAGTAAGCAAAACTTCGGGCACAATGAGCAGCAAGTTTGCACCTTGAAAAGAATGTTTTGCTTGCATTATTTAACTGAAACCCTTTTCCAAAGCTACATCAGTCAGCCTCTTTCTTCCCTGTCACCTTTAGCTCAGTTGTGTCATTGAGTTGTAGACAAATGCATGTGTCACTGTCTGCATTCTCTCTTGAGTTCCCTTGAAATACAATAAAACTTGCATAAAATAAAAATCACTGTAGTACGCACCCCGGTGGGTTTTACAAATGGGTAGAATCATGTATCCAACACAATCCCATACAGCTTTATATTATGACAAGTCAGTAGTTTCTTTTTATGGCTGTTACACAGATATTTTATATATATATATATATCCATTCACCTGCTGAAAGACCTCCAGTTCCTTCTAGTTTTTAGTGATTATCAAGGAGGCTGTTATAAACTTTCACAAGCAATTTTTTGTGTAAGCATGAGTTATCATTTCACATGAATAAATAACTAAAAGTTTGTTGCCAGATTGTACTGTAAGTGTATGTTAAATTTTATATGAAGTTGTCAGTTTGGCTTCCTACCAGTCATGTATGAGAATTCCAGTTTCATTTCATCCTTACCAGCTGCTGTTGTCGTGAGACAGCTTGTTTTATTTTAATTTTAGCCATTCTAATAGATACATAATAATGTCTCATAATGATTATGATTTGCATTTTTCCAGTGACTAATGATGTTGAGCATCTTTTCTTCTTCTATTTGCCATCTATCTGTGTTCTTTAATGAAATGTCTGTTTGGATCTTTTGCCTATTTTTAATTGGGTTGTCTGTTTTGCTATAATTGTGTTTTAAAATTATCCATGTTTTCTGAACATAAATGCTTTTTTCAAATACATAACTTAAAAAAGTTTTCTACTAGTTTGTGGCTTGCTTTTTAATCCCTGTGAAGTGACATTCACAGAACAAAAGGTTTTAATTTGGGTAAAGCACAGTTTAGAACTCTTTTCTTTTGCAGGTTAGGCCTTTAGTTTAGTACCCAAACACTTTTTGCCAAACCAGAGAAAACAAACATTTTTTTCCTAGGTTTTAGTACATGATCTATTTGGAATTAATTTTTGCATAAATATGTAGTGTGTGACAAGGAGTTCTTCGTACATGTGTATATCCAACTCGTTCAGCACCTCTGCACCTTTGCAAAAGTCAGCTGTTTCTGGCCTCTATCCTGGTTTATAGTTCTGTAGGTCTCTTTTTTTTGGTCAGTACCACATTCTATAGATTACTGTAATTAATAAGTATTAAAAGCAAGTAATGTAAGTCCTCTATTTTTTGTTCTTCCTTTTTACAATTGCTTTGTCTATTCTAATTCATTTGTCTTTCCATATACATTTTGCATTTAGCTTAGTACTGTATACAAAAAAATTCCCAGGATTGTTGTTGTAATTGTTTTGAACCAATAAAATAATTTGAGCAAAACTGATATCTCAAAAAGGTTGAGTTTTCCAATCTATTACAAGCGTAGATCACCTTTTGGTTAAGTCTTCTTTGATTTCTTTCATTGGAGTTTTAGAGTTTTCATTGTAGCAATTCTGCAGTATAGAATCTATATGGTAGATTTTTTTTAATTTTTTATTTAAAGGGATAAAACAGAAAAAGGAGATAAATATTACAGAATTTCAAAACAAACATAAACAATAAGAAATCACTAGTTGATAAATTACATATTGCTCTTTTAGAAATAGTTTTTCAAATTACAAAATTAAAGCACACAAAATGGACACACAAGCAGTAAGACTGCAAACAGATCTGTTCACCAATCAAACAAGAGCCAAGAAATATGGGTAACAATCCTGCACACATAAATATACATGCACTTATATCTTTTATAGCACTTCCTATTTTCTCTTTTTTACAATAGCAATTATACATTTTTTTATTTAAAGAGAAAAAAAACAGGAAAAAGGTAGAAATATTACAGAATTTCAAGAAAAGAAGATAAACAGTAAGAAATCACTAGTTGATACATTACATATTGTTCTTTTAGAAACAGTTATTCAGGTTACAGAATTAAAGCACACAAAGTGGACACTAAAGCAGTGAGAGTGCAAACAGATCTGTTCAACAATCCAGCAAGAACCTAGAAATATGGTCATCAATCCCACACATCTAAACTTACATGCAGCTATATCTTTTATAGCGCTTCCTATTTCCTCTTTTTTTACAATAGCAATTATACATTTTAAAATTTTTATTTAAAGAAAAGAAAAAAAACAGTAAAAAGGGTAGCAACAATACAGAATTCTAAAAGAAAGAAAGAAAAAGGAGAATGAGAAAAAGCCCCACAAAGAAATCAGTAATTTATAAATTATGTACTGTCATCCCGGATGTAGTTGTTCAAGTTACAAAATTAAAGGGTACATAGTAAATATTCAGCCAGTCAGACTACAAACAGTTTTGCTCAAAGACCCAACAAAGATTCAGCAATATGGTCATCTATTTTACACATTCAAACATACAGGCAGTTATATCCCTTAGAGCACTTTCTTTTCCTCTCTTTTTTACAATAGCAATTAAACATTTTGGTTTTATTACTCTTGTAGTTCTTATTTACTTTTTATACTAGAGACACAATATGATATTTATAAATATGATTCTTATTTATTTCACTAATGAGGAAGTTATTTCCATTTGCCTATGAAGGTCTCAAGGTCATCCTTTTTCATAGCTGAGTAATATTCCATTGTATAAAAATGCCACATCTTTTTCATCCACTCTGCAGTTGATGGGCATCTTGGTTGTTTCCAGGATTTAGCTATCACAAATTGTGCAGCTATGAACATGGGTACACTTATATCATTGTGTTATGAACTTTTCAGTTCTTTGGGGAAAATACCCAAGAGGGGGATAGCTGGATTGAATGGGGCTTCCAATCCTAGTCTTCTAGAATTCTCCATATGGATTTCCATGCACTGGCTCGCCTTTGCCATGTTATGTTCCAGTTGTTTCTTTCTGCTTTTCCTCTTATTTAATTGCTTATCCTACCTGGTGGTTTCTTTCTGTTGTTGTTTTGGGGATTGTGGTCATTTTTATCTCTGTCTAATATGTCTTTCAGTACTCTTTCTAGGGTTGGTTTGGTGGACATAAATTTCTTCAGTTATTCTTTGTCATGGAAGTATCTTGTTTCTCCATTAAATTTGAATGAAAGTTTTGCTGGGTTCATCAGTCTGGGTTGAAGGTTGTTTTCTTTCAGGGCTTGAAATACCTCACTCCAAGCTCTTCTTGACTTGAGGGTTTGTGCTGAAAAGTCTGCCATGATTCTAATGGGCTTTCCTTGATATGTGAGTTGTGTCTTTTCTCTGGCAGCTTTTAATATTCTGTTTTTATACTGTATGTCTGAGGTCTTAATTATTATGTGTTTAGGTGTGGATTTATGTTGATTGTGACTGTTTGGTGTTCTATATGCCTCACTTATCTGCATATCAGATTCATTTCCCATGTTTGGGAAATTTTCTGCTATTATTTCTGTAAATACTTTACGTATGTCATTTGCCTGGACTCCTGTATCTTCACTAATGCCCATTACTCTTATATTGTTGCTCTTGGCATCATCATGAAGCTTCTGGATTGTCATTTCATACTGCTTTGTTATTTTTAAAAGTTCTATCCTTTCCTGATCACTAACTGTGATCCTGTCCTCAAGGTCCGAAATCCTATCCTCAGCTTCCTTTAGGCGTTTTTGCACGCTTTCAATAGAATTTTTTGTTTCTTGGATGTCTCTTTGAGTTTGTTTCATGAATTCTGCTTGTTTTCTATATTGTTCATTCAAAGTTTCAATCAGTTTCCCATGCTCATGTACTTTTTTCTCTATTTCTTCTTTAGCTGCATTCATCAACTCCTTTACTAAAGTTGTTATTTCTATCTTTACATGGGAGAGTACTTCTAATTTGATTTCCTCTATAGCCTGATGCAGTTGTTTTTTTATTTCACTCACTATCTTTTCAGAGATTCCCGGTGTGTTACTTTTGGGGTCCTCTATTTCAATGTCTCCTATTCTTGCTTCTGGTGAACTATATGTTTGAGACTTCATTTTGCTTTTTCGTTTTGTCATTTTCACTCTGCCTGGTGTTTTCTATGTGTAGGAGGGGATCACACACACTATTTTCAGACACAACAAAGTCATACAGTTAGTTGTAGGGGGTTTTACTACTGGCCCTATTTATCCCCTGTACACCTCTATTTTAGGGGTATACACACCACATTGATACAGTCAATCCGGTGTAGTCCAAAGTGCGCCACCTTGGAGCAAAAATTCCAAATTTTCTCACACTAACTGGATCCCGCTGAGATCTTCTGAGGTTTCAGGTGGGAGGGTGGGTCCAGCTGAAGCAGTCCAGGGCAGTTTTCAGTCTTGGGCGGACCTCGTTGATGTTCCCGGTGGCAGGGCGGGCCCACGGTGGAGGTTCCGGGCAGCTTACCCCGATGCAGGCTTCCGCTGAGTTCCCGGTGGCAGGGCGGGCCCTCAGTGGAGTTTCCGGGCAGTTTACCCCTGATGCAGGCTTCCGCTAAGTTCTACATGGTAGATTTTTTGAATTTCCATTGTTCATTGCTGGTGTAGAGAAATACCACTGACTTTTTTGCTTATGGATCTTATATCTTGTGACCTTGGTTAAACTCATTTTTAATTTTAAAATTCTTTTTGCACATTCTTTGGAAACATTTGTGTTAAAAACAATGCTCTTTGTAAAGATAGAGTAGCTCACTGGTTATCTAGATTTAGGAGATGACAATTAATAGAGAGAGTGTTCTGGTTTGGGATGGCAAAAATGACCTAAGTTTGATTGTGGTTGTGTTTGTACAACTCTGTCAGTGTGCTGGTGTCTATTGAATCTTACATTTTAAGTTTATAAATTGCATGGTATGCAGATTTTTGGTTTAATAAAATTGTCTTTTTTTTAATATTATCTGTGAATAGAGACAAGTTTTGTTTCTTCCTTCACAATCTGTATGGTTTTTATCTCTTTTTTATTATTTTATTTTTCTAGCCAAGATTTCTTGTACAGTATTAGTAGTTGTAATAAAAGAGGACACCCTTTCATTTTCCTGAAATTAGAAAATCTCCATCTCCTTTTAGTTACGATGTTAGTTGAAATTTCATTAAAGATGCTTTGTATTCATATAAGAAAATTTTATTCTTAGTTTTTCCTGAAAGTTTTCTTTATATATGAGTGTTGAATGTTACCCAATGATTTTGTGTCTATCGAGATATGCTTTTTCTTCTTTAGTCTATTAATTGGTGGATTATATTTATCAATTTTCAAATGTTGAACTAAGCTTAAATTCTTGGGATGAATCCAGTTGGGTTATAATATAAAGTCTGGACTCAATTTACTAGAATATTTTGTGCCTATATTCATGAGGGACCTATTTATAGTTTTCTTGTATAATAGTTACATGGTTTTAGTAATAAAGTATTTCTACCTCATAAAATAAGAAATGTTTCCTTTGCTTCTATTTTATGGAAGATATTTTATAAAATTAGTATTATTTACTCCTAACCAAAGACTTATCTGTGCTTGAATTTTCCTATTTTTGGAAGGATAAAACTACAAAATCAAATTTCTTTAACACAAATTGAATTATAGGGGTTATCTGTTTCTTTTTCAGGGGATTATGGCTTATGTCTTTCATGAAAATTGTCCATTTCACCTTAATTGTTGAATTTATAGAAAAATAGTTGATCCCAGTATTCCTTTATATCTTTCAAAAGTATGTGGAATCAATACTGATGTCCCTTCTTTCATTTCTGATAGATTGGTCATTGTGTCTTTTCTCTGTGTTCTTTGGCTTATAGCTGGAGACTAATTAATCTATTTGATCTTTTCACATAGTCAGCTTTTGATTAATTGACTTTTAGCCTGTTTTTCTGTATTTCATTTCACTTATTTCTTCTCTAATCTTTATTATGTCCTTCTTACTTTAGATTTAATTTTTGTTTCTTTAAAATTTCTTAAGATAGAATCCTAGATACCTGGTTTGAATTTTTTCATCTTTTCTAGTCTATATATTTAATACTGTAAGCAGCTTAACCATTGCTGAATCACACACACATTTTAATTTATTTTAATTTTATTTCAAAATACATTTTACTAGCCCTTGAGACTTTAGAAATTAGAAATGCATTGTTTATTATTAAAATTCTAAGCATTTGATAGATCTCTTTCTATTGTTGATTTATTGAAATAAAGTAAATTGCTTTATGGTCCAAAAATAGACTTTTATTATTTCTATCTTTTTTAATTTTTTAAGACTTGTTCTGTGACTGAGATTATGGTCGACTTTGGTGAATCTTGCATACATACTTGTGAAAACGGTCATGCTGTTATTCACTAGCAGTCAGTCATTCTGTAAATGCTAAGTAGCCAAGTTGGCATTGATCAGCTCATCTCCACCCTTGCTGATGTTCTACCCGCTTATTTCGTAGTGACTCAGGCAGAAGTGCTGACATACGTGTGAATTTTCAAGAAATCTCCCTTTTTTTCTCACCATGTTCCATTTTCCAGTTATGCATAAATATCAGCAATGGTTATTGTCAGTTCCTTCAAGTGACAGTATCTGTTGCTCTTTTCCCTACACATCACAGATTTTGTTCACTCTGGGAAGCAAGGTGAGATGGGTTGCTTAGGGTTCCAGTAGCGGACATGGTTTCCCTCCACCAGTCAGCACCACAAGGCCAGCTCACCTGGGATTCCTCATAATCTTCCTTGTCAGCACCCCTGTATTGTAGCCCTGAGGACTTTACTTCCTCATACTATCCTACAATCTTTAGCAATTTTTTGAGTTTAATTGAATCTTCTTACAAGCTTATCTGTAACCCTAGAGAATCTTCTCCAGTTAAGCAAATTCTCAGTTACTATTTCACTCTATGAAGAAACTTGTATCAGTTTTTCCCCAAATTTTGAATCAGTTGCTCTAAAAATTCAGTTTTCTAACGGGCTCCAAAAAAGTCATTGATTTGTAGTTTCTCCAAATTATTCTTTGTTTTAAAGGTATACATGGTCCTCTTTCCAGCCCTCTACATATACAAAGTCTTGGGTTGTGTTCTTTTTAAGATAAAAGCATGATGTCTCTGAGAGTATTTGTTTTCCAGCTTCCAGTCATCATGGACTTGAGGAACCCGACTTTGAAGCCTAGACATTGGGCAGCGATTGAACAGAACATTGATGCCTCCCTGGTGGACTCTGAAATCCCATTAACCTTGGAGAGGCTCTCTGAATTGCATGTGTTTGAATATGGCCAAGAAATCCAGGACATATCTGGACAGGCTTCTGGAGAAGCTACCTTAGAAACAATTCTTAAAAAGGTAAATCTGAAAAATACGTGCTTATTCTAGACACTAGGGACTGTAAAGATTTTCAGATTCAACATGAAAATTACCAGCTTTTTATTATTCATATGCAATTTTTTAGCATTGCAGCCTGCATCTTCTCATTAGCAGTCATCTCTCTGTTGTTTCTTTACATTTATTATTACTACTATCATTATCATTGCCTCTATATATCTCTTATTTCTGCCTATCTTATTGCCCAATAAGAACTTGATCTGAAATATGCAACAAGGTCTGAAATAGGCATGCTTTGATAAAGGACCACATACCAAGAAAGATCTTTTAAAAAAAAATACACTTTTGCAAGGTACAATTGTATGGAATGTTTCCACATGCATGAAGAAGATTTTCCTACTTTTGACACTATCTCTTCACCCTCAAAATGCATTCACAGCCACCAATAACCTACAGAAAAGAAACTTTCTTCTTTTACTCAAAGCATGAAATGATAGGAAATGCACATGAAGTTATCACACTTTACTCACATGCATTAAGATTAATGAAATAAAATTAATCAAATCAGTGTCATCTGACCAAGAAAAGGATTTTAAAACTTTTAAAGGCAGTAAGGGGGAAAGTGACATAGAGTTATCACTTATTTCATGCCATATGTACTTGTTGAGTACCTCAGTACACATGAACTTAGATTTCCTAATTCTTGAATTATTTCTAAGGTGGAGGATTCTTGGAAAACAACCGAATTTGTCATTCTGCCTCTTCGTGACTCCAAAGACATATTTATCTTGGGCGGCACAGACGACATACAGGTAGATGACTTCGCCACTGAATATTTCTGGCAAACCTTCCAACCATACCTTCTAAATCTTCTGTGAGCAATTGAGAGGGTGAAGGGAAAAGCAATAGACACTGAATAAGAAAAAAATCTTATCTGAAAGGCAAAATATTAATATAGATAACTGACATGAAAGTTTATACATGAGATATTTAGCAAAGCGATAAAAATGGCATATATTTAAGACTTGTAATCCTATGGTTGATGGATTTATGAAAACACAGAGACAAGTTATAGGCAAAGTGATTAGAGAATTCTTCCTAGATTGACCAACACAGGCTGGACCCCCAAGTTGGGAGCTGAAAGACCCTGAAAAGCATAAAAGGCATTTAAATGAAGCATTTCATGTTCCAGCACACTAAAAAGTTAAATTCACTTTAATTGGTTGAGATTAGGTGGTCATGTTCTATTGTCCACAAGATAAATAAACGCAATGCATTAAAATATTCTGAGTCACTTAAAACTGGAAAGCACATTTGTTTAGCAAAGGAAATTGAGTCACATACCTTAATTTCCCAGGCAACACTGCAGCCTAAGGGGTATGTCCAGGCCAGAATTGGCAATAAAATGCCTTTTCCAGGTGTAGGCTGGAAGAGCGAGACTAGATATCACTCTGGGTAGTCAATGGGAGAACAAATCCAAAGTCAAAAGCAGTTGATAAGCCGGGAATGGTGGCGCACTCCTGTAATCCCAGCACTTGGGAGGCTGCGGTAGGAAAATTGTTTGCAAGTTTGAGAAGAGCTTGGGCTACAAAGTGAGGTCAAGGCCAGCCTGTCCTTCATAGTGAGACCCTGTTTCAAAAAGACAAAAAAAAAGAGCAGCAATATGAGGTCAAATGATGAGATTTCTGCTAAGAGGAAGTAAAAAGAATTAAGATGTGTTATGTGCATGTACCAGTGTCCCACAAGAAATATAATCACATACTGCAAACATGTACTAACAATTATTTTTAATCTTAAATTTATTTTTTGTGTGTTTGCATTACAGAATATTCACATTCCTTGTGTGGAGTTGGTGCATATATATAACACATCTTAATTCTTGTTTTCATCTCTTTTTCCCTTTCCTTTCCTCTCCCTCCATCTTTTGATCCCCTTCTCATTTGAGAAAGATCTGTCTCCCCACTCCCTAATAACTCTCTTTTATTTTGTTCTTTATTTTATAGTCTCATATAATAGAAATCATGCAATATTTAAACTTGAGTCTGATTTATTTCATTTAATGTTATGGTTTCAAGGTGCATCCATTTTCCTATAAATAATGCAAGTTTATGTTTCATTATGGCAGAGTAGAAGAGTATCAAGAGATGGATGGAGCGAGGAGAAGAGAAGCAGATGGGATAGAAAAAGTGATTAAGATGTGTTATGCACTCCCCACATATGATGCAAATTTACATTATATACCAAAAGCATGTCCTATCAATAAAAAAATCTTTTAAAGAATTTTATAGTTGAAACCAGGGATGGTGACACATGTCTGTAATCCTGGAGCTTTGGGAAACTGAGGCAGGAGGATCCACAGTTTGAGTCCTGCCTCAGCGATTTAGAAAGACCATGTCTCAAAATTTTTAAAAAAGGCAAAGAAAGAAAAGAGAAAAGAAAAAAAGGAAAGGAGGCCGAGTGTGGTGGCTCACACCTGTAATCCCAGCACTCGGGAGGCTGAGGCAAGAGGATCGTTGCGAGTTTGAGACCAGCCTGGGCTACAAAGTGAGCTCTAGGCCAGCCTGAACTGCATAGCAAGACCCTGTCTCAAAAAGAAAGGAAAGGAAAGGAAAGGAAAGGAAAGGAAAGGAAAGGAAAGGAAAGGAAAGGAAAGGAAAGGAAAGGAAAGGAAAGGAAAGGACTGGGGATGTAGCTCAATATGAAAGTTTTGGGTTCATTCTCCAGTACCAAAAAAAAAATTTACAATTGAAATAGGCAATTGAATCATCCAGACAAACAGACACAGCCTTAAACTCACATGCTCTGCAAGGAACATTGTTTTGTAGAGGGAGCGGGAGGGAGAAAGATGGTGGGAAAACTGCATGTAACCATTCAGAGCTTGATACAAATGTGTTGTTTCCTCTCCCTGGAGATACTGAGGGAAAGTAATAATTCAGTCAACAGCCAGAAGACAGCCAACTTTTGAAACGTAGAATACTTTAAGAAATGAGGGTGTGGTTGACTAAACTGTATAAAGAAGGTGCCAGTTACCTAATTAGTGAGTGGAGAAAGGAGAATAGTGTTAAACCAAATGGAAATTCATAACATTAATAATTACAGTAGAAGCTGAGAGTTGGCATCGTGCGACACCCAGACAACCACTGAGAGCATCAGGGGGTGTCAGACAGCAGAGGGAACAAGCAGGGAGTTGGATGGGTAGAAGCAATGGTAGGGGCTCTGCTCTTCATCCCAAAGCCAGGCTTCTGGTAGACTCTTGGGTGACCATGTGGGTGTCACTGAGTGCACAAATGCACCTGTTTTCTTCTCCTTTCCTTGAAGGTCCAACTTGATGACAGCACCATCAACATTGCAACCATCGCCTCATCGCGTTACATGGGTCCTTTGAAGACTCGAGTGGATGAGTGGCAGAAACAGCTGGCTCTGTTTAATCAGACTTTGGTGGGTATGGGTAATTTCAATTCACGGACTCACAACTGGTCATCCACAAACCCTCAGAAATACTTGCTTCAGCCAAGTATTTGGGATCACACCTGTGATCCCAGCACTCGGGAGGCTGAGGCAGGAGGATCATTGTAAATTTGAGACCAGCCTGGGCTACAAAGTAAGCTCAAGGCTAACCTGAACTGCATAGCAACACCCTGTCTCAAAAATCCAAAAAAAATCCAAAAAAAAAGAGATAAAGATAGAAATACTTGTTTCATTATTTAAGCATGGGATAATTTAGAACTATAAGATTTGACTGTTGACACAATTATACAGTTTGATTATATTATAATTGCCCTTGTGTTACTACTTTACTGTGAAACAAAACACCACAAATTTAAACAATGCACATTTAAAACAATATAGATTTCACATCTCCCTCTTCCTTGTGTCAGGAGTTGAGACACAGCAGTAGTGGGGTCCTCAGCTAGGATCTAACAAGGTTACAGTCAAGATGTCAGCCAGTTTGGGTTCTCATCAGAGACTCAGCTCAGGAAGGATCCACTTCTAGGCCACTCGAGTTGTTGCAAGAAACCATCTCCTTGCAGCTCTGGAACCAAAGGCTTCCGTTGCCGCTGTCTCTCAGACAGAGCCTGTTCTCAAGCTGCTGCATGATGCCCACAGTTTTTCTCTGTATAGACTTCACAATGTGGCCATCTGCTTCCTCAAACTGGCAAAGGAAGGGAAGCCTCCTGGCAAGACAGATGTTACGGTCTTACGTAACACAAAAGCCATCCTGCGCATCCTGTTACCTGTGCCACCTTCTGTGTGGCCAGCAGCAGGTCACAGAGGGGCTCACACACACTCAAAAAGAGCGGATGGCACAGGATATAAGCCTCGAATCATGGGGCCACCTTAGGCATCTGCCATTTACTGGAACCTTGCATTTACTGGAGGAACATTCGCTGGTGCTTCAAGTGTTCGTGGAACCCTTCCTTGTGGCACACACCGCCTCTTCATTCTGCTTCTCACCATCTCACAGCAAGACGAAGAACCCACGCACACGATCTCTTTATTCCCACCCAAACTTTCTCTTAGCAGTCAGGTATTTAGCTCGATCTAATTATCTTTAGGCTTCCACATGTTCTAATATGAAAAGCTTTCTGTGAAACAATAGCATCAGTAAGTGGGGAACAATCGTTTGTTCCAAAATTCGATTCAAAGACGGGCTTCTCTGAAGTCCCTCCTCTTCCATGAGCACCACACAGCTGACCCCTGTCCTGCCTCTCGGCTGATGGCCAAGCCCTGTAACAAAGGGAGGGCCTGAAGACCAATGTTACAAGAGTGTGTTTTCACCGACAGTCATTCAAAGAAGCCTCTGCTGAACAGTGAGGACCTTCCAGAGGATTAGTTGTGAAAAAGTGTGAGACCTGATAACTCCCAAATCTAGCATGACAAATGAGAACCCCTCTCTCTGGAATCTTTTCCCACACTTGGACTGTCAGGAGACACCTTCAGCAGTAGGAAAGAGGCCTGTGGACTTTAATCTCTCTCTTTTATTCACAGTCATTGTCTCTAACAGAAGAGGCAATGCCTGATTTCCTTACCCTCTCAATCTTCTATATTTACCACCTGTTCTTCGGTGAACAGGTTTTACTCCCCTCAAAATTCCTCACTGTTTTGTTTGGTTTGGTTTTTTTTATTAAAAAGTGAGAGAAGAATGTAGCTTAATTGGCACAAAAGAAAAAACAACTTTATCATGATAAGTGTATATATTTTTGGAAATACCAGTACTAGCCACCTCCCAAACCCTTCGGATCCCTCTATGCAAGCTTCCTACCTACTCTGAGATTGTCTCCTCTGGGCATTTTAATCATGTTTCTTGGGTTCCCACACAGCAGATTTATAATAACTGCACTCAATGGAGAGCCCAGTGAAATCAGGCTGAAGTGAGTCTTCCCCCCGGGAAGGACATTTCATTCCTAAGGAGCCATAAAACAATTCCCCATGGGAAAAAGAGAGAGGTTCCCTGTGTGATGATTTTTAAGAAAACCATATGTCTTCAATTTGAATGTTAAAAATAGACAAGTGCCCATGTTTTTCTCCTAGGAAGAGTGGCTGACCTGCCAGAGAAACTGGCTTTACCTAGAAAGTATTTTTAATGCTCCGGATATTCAGAGGCAGTTGCCAGCAGAGGCCAAGATGTTTCTTCAGGTGGATAAATCGTGGAAAGAAATTATGAGGAAGGTGAACAGGCTGCCTAATGCCCTCCGAGCTGCTACTCAACCAGGTAGGAAACAAACTTTTAAAAGGACAAAATCACCTAAAGTCTTTGTCACTCTTTAAGAACCTAATGACAAGTAGTGCATTTAGCCCTTGATTCCAGTCCTTAGAAGACTATCTGGGAGGCTCTCCTGGAATAAAGGGCAATCCTTTATTCCAGGCTAAACCTGGCCCTATCTCCATGTAGTGACATGTACATGTTCATTCTGGGTAACCCTGGCCCTATCTCCATGTAGTGACATGTACAGAGCTGGCTAAGCTATTTCCTTTTCCCTTCACTTGCTCTAAGCAATATAAGTAGGCCTGGCTGAGGCACTGATGTGTAATCTATGAAGCTAGGTGACAGTCACCATTTCCTCATCCCATGACTCGCAGAAACATGGTTGAGCCAGGTGGGATGAAGAGCCATGGCTGCAGGGCTGTCACCTGGGATCAGCCTCAAGAATAAAAGGCTGTGACTTCCCAGGGCACAAAAGTTTCCACATCAGAACTGACACACTGTTCCTAAAACATCAGTCGCTACCTCAGTTGTGTTAGGCAGATGAGTCTTTCTTCATATCCTTCCCTCTGTGTATTGCCAAGGTGCTTCCAGGCCTCCCAGCTAGTCCAGCTTACAATACTCACGTGTTCCTCGCCATTTTCACAGCCACATCCTTAAACCACTTCCTTCTTCACAAATTAACAAAATCCAGGTTGGGCCCTGGTTCATGGCCTTTGTTCTGGTGAACCACTATCTAGGCTGGACTTAGGACCCCCTTGGCTACCCATAACTATGAATATGTGTTAGTGTCCTTATTCTCACCGTGAGCTGCACTGGAAGTGGTAGATTGACATTAACTTGCTAGAATTCCAATAACTTTTCCATGGGATTACAAATATAAACTTCTTGGACTGTGACAAGGACCAGGAGATGCCCTCTATGCTAGTTAGCCCCAAGGGCTGGAAATATTTGCACTTGATACTCTCACTAAGCAAGGAGGATTGAATATTGCCCTTGTCTTATTGCTGTTATCACTGGAGCTGGTTTGTACTTTTTGAAACACAAGTTTCTGCTTCTTTTTGATGTTCTTACACCTAAGGATGTTGCCACAGGGTTTCAGCAATGTTTCCAGTCTCACAACTTGTACTACAAGACATAGTTATATTCAGTTGAGCCATCCTGGTAAAGAAGCCTGCAGGAAAGAGGGAGTGGAAAATGTGTGTGGATCTAGGGGAGAACTGTTAAAGGCAGAGAGAAGAAAAGTCAGGGCTGCCGAGGTTGTAGCATGCTTAGCATGCGCAACAGCTAGCGTGGAAGTCAGGGCAGGCTGGAGTGCAGTGCGCAAGAAGACAGCGTAGGAGGTGAGGCCACACATTCAGGTATGCTTGGATGGGCAATAATGGACATTGGATGGGGCTGTTGATTACAAAGAGCCTCACAGGCCAGAGTAAAGACTGCATTGGAGGCTTAGGGGAGTGAGGAAGCAGCCACTGTGATAAGAACCAAAAATACAGAGATGAGTGAATCACGAATTTTGTTCCTTAAGGAGCTATAGTTCCAGGAATGGAGAAGCGGTCTCCCATTGCCATAATTTTGACACTTAAAGATGGAAAAGACACAAAAATGATGCATGTAAGAAAATGACAATCAAGTGGGAGGACAGAGAGACTGGCATTGTTTCAAGGGCCAAAGAGACAGTAAATGCTCACTTTTTGTTTGTGTATTCCCAGCCCCCTAGAAGGGAAGGATCCCAGATAAGAATATTTTCAGTTAAATATAATTGTTCAGACATGGTAAAAAATTAATGTTATCATTAAAAATAATAGTTAAAATTCTGAGCCAAATACCTCCAATTTTATTATCCCACTCTTTCTTCCAGTAAAACTAAATTATTTTTCATTGTTTGTTTTTGTTTTTTGAGACAAATTTTGCTCCATAATTCAGGCTGGCCCTGAACTCACAGTGATCCTCCTGCCTCAACCTCCCAAATTCTGGGATTTTAGACATGCACCACCATACCCAGCCAAAGCTTCTAAAATATTAATTTACTATTATATCTTATTTTTACCTAAAATTATATTCTCTATTTTAATAGTTTTGTGAATCCTTTTTTCATATAAACAGGGCTTCTGGAGACTTTTCAAAACAATAATGCATTACTTGACCAAATTCAGAAATGTCTTGAAGCATATTTAGAATCAAAAAGAGTTATCTTTCCAAGGTAAGTTTATAAAGCAACCTAAGATGTATCATAGTAATTTGCAATTAATAAATTGAGGTTGTGATTATAACCTCAAAACATCAGACAATTAGAGCAGGAAACAAGGAAGTTCCATGGCAATAAAAAGATAGCTGGTACCTTGATTAGGGATCAGAACAAAAATACAGCAGAGCAATGCTGCATCTGAGCATCCTTCCTGCATTATGGTTATTTAGCACTTACAGCTTTATTTTTATTTTTATTAGTATATATTTGCAGTATATAATGATTACATCCATTTGAGGGAGGTGGTGCATGTGTGTAACACATGCTGTGTCTTTGTTCTGAAATGCATGGCTCCTGTTAAATGAGTGTGCCTGTATCCACAAACATTGTGTTACCTCAGTGGTTTTCTTTAGGTTGCCTTAGGGATACATAATAAGCTCTTTGAGATACTTAGGTTTGAAGAGAACGATGTTCATTGTTCCTCATGAGAATAGAGAGAACCCTTAACTCATCTACCTGCCCCATAAATATCTTCCTATCTCCAGCAATTCAGCCTCTCCAGCTCCAACATCTTTATTCAAGTCAGTGAGGTCCTTAGAGTCTTCACCCCTCTCCTGAATGGATCTCAGGAAATCCAGCATCTAATTTTGAAATTTATGCATAATCAACAATTCTGGTTCTAGAGCTTGAGAAGGAAACAGGAACATTTTTATATCTAGTTGCATTACCTTAGCAGGGTTTGGTCAGAAACAAAGAGGCCACTCCGGGTATTTAGAATTAAAGTTTCATACAGAGAATTAGCTTCTGTTAAGCTTCTGGAGATGGACATGGATTGATTCTAGCACTTGTTTATATTAGAGTTAGGGTTAGAGTTAGGGTTAGGTTTAGGGTTAGGGTTAGGGGTAGAGTTAGGGCTAGGGTTAGAGTTAGGGCTAGGGTTAGGGTTAAGGTTAGAGTTAGAGTTAGGCCTAGGGTTAGGGTTAGGTTTAGGGTTACAGTTAAGAGAGATCTGAGGGCCACTTTGAGGCTATCCAGAAGTAAAGATAGGTCTCTTGGAAATTATACATTAGTCTCAGCTCTGTTTAACAAAACAGGGGTGCATAATCAGGAGGCCACCTGATCCCCAATTAGAAAAGCCATACCTTCTTCAGTCCACCCATGCCAAGTCGAAGATCTATGGCCTCTTTTCCCTTTACCTCTGCAGTCTCATATAAAAGCATTTCAGAGGAAGAATCCAATCTGAAATCTTGCTGCAAAGTGATTCTGAGAAGTATCATCTTGGGTCTCTCTGCTGCAGCAATATTGCTAAGTAGACAACCAGCAAGCCTGGGCCTCTTCCACATTCTGGGTTGTACACTTGATCCTTTGCAACCTGAGAGAGAGTTAAAAGCAGTAGTAAAAATTGAACTTTAGTCATTGGGAAAAATTGAAAATCATTGATTTGAACCATAATGATTAGTTGCTCTGGCCTTTTGAATAAATGATGAGAATTGGTTAGGATGATAAATCAAACTCCATTAGAGAGTCTAAATATAACACAGGGTACATATTACCTGAAAATGACAGTTAGAAGAATATTTTCATTTATCTAGAGCAGGAATCAGCCATTTTTTATAAAAGACCCTTTAGTAACTATGTAAGGCTTTGCAACTGTAAAGTCTATTGTAGCTAATCAGTTCTTCTACTGTAGCACAAAAAGAGCCATAGATGCTGTGACAATAAATCTTTATTTACAAAATAAGTGGTGGACCAGATGTAGTTTATGGGCTGTCATTTGCCAACCCCCAATCTATAGCAAAAAACGATTATGTAAGTTCACAAATTTCCTTACCCTTCTTTTTGGTACTGATGTTAAAATACATACAGAGTGTTTTATTTCTGCTTCTGTATAGCCCTCTTGTAGTTAGAAATGATGTGTTGGCAGAACTGTATTCTGCCACTTTTCACAGTAGCTCCTGCTGCTAGAAATAGCATGTGCCTTTGAGTTGGGACAGACACCCAGTGTACACTACAGAACCAAATCAGGTTCCTACAGACATTCATCCATGGGTCATCTTTTCAATAAATAATGTACTGAATACTAAGCATGTGTGAGTTACTAGGCCCGATTCTAGGGAATCCAAGTAATACATCTTCACTCTAGGACCTCATACCCAATTAAGATACATGTGTGAACAAAGCAATATCACAGCAAGAGCTAGCACTTTTTATACTTTTTTATGCAAACTCTACCTTTTATGTACTAGCTACTAATTCTAGGTGTTTGAGACAGATCATCAGTAATCTTCATAGCAAACTTGTTGAGAGAACTATGGTCTCCCCAGAAAACACAGAACTAGTACAACTGGAAGACTAAGAAATCAGTGGTGAGAGCAGATGTGGCTAAGGAATTTATCTTTTATATCTACCCGAGGCTCCATTCTGAGCTGTGTTTTAAGGATTCTCTTTAATCCAGATTTTACTTCTTGTCAAATGATGAACTTCTGGAGATTCTGGCGCAGACGCGAAACCCGCAGGCTGTGCAGCCGCACCTAAGGAAATGCTTCGACTCCATCTCAAAACTGGAGTTTGCTCTCATGCCTCCTGCTGAAGGGAAAATTCCTGGCATTGACACAGAACCAGAAAAGGTTTATACAAATGATATTCTGGCCATGCTGTCACCAGAGGGAGAAAGGGTAAGATGCTTTTGTTTGTAATTCCTCATTGATAAACTGTTACTCTTTTAGAGCTGGGTAAAGGGCTGGGGATTTAGCTCAGCTGCATAAGTGCTTGCCTTGCAAGCACATGGTCATGAGTTTGATCCCCGGTACCGATTTAAAAAAAAAAAGAAATCAGAGAAGGAATTATGGGTCTGGGTTATGAAAGAAAGATGTCACTATTATCTGCAGACCTGGACTGAAAACAAAAAATAAAATAGAGCTGGGTAAAGATCTAGTTATCCTCACTGTGAGCATGTCAGGCATTCTGCCAGTTCAGCAGTTTCAAGGACCACCAAGCTAAAAGCACTTGCCCTGAAAGAGCTCAAAACCTGGTGGAGAAATCATCAGACAATTAAAAATCATTACAGTAAATGCAGTGGCAGAAGCATGCTCTGCTCTTGGAAACAGAGCAGAGGAAACTGGAACCATGTCTTACCCAACCACACACAAGAGGCACCCTAGCAGACTGGTTAAGAGTATCTCTGCCACCTTGATTCGATCTCCTCTGAAGTGGGGCTAGTCATGTGCTGGTCTTGTGGGATGATGAGGATTTTTGGCTGTTACTTTATGTCAGTTACTTAGAGCGGCACCCTGGGAACCCATGCAAGTGGCAGTTACCAGCAGTGTCTTCTCCAGGGCCCTGCACAGTGAACACACAGATTAAATGGATTGATGGACTAGGAGGAGCCAAGAGACTACACAGAGGACACACACACACACTCACTCACACACTCACACAGAGTCAGGGAGGTGAAAAGGAGAATCTACCATGTGATCTTGAGCTGATAGAGTGTTCCAGGCAGAGGAACTACACAGGAAAATGCTAAGGAACTGGGTCCAGTTACAGCATAGCAGTGTAACTGTGGGGCTGTGGGAACCTGTGAGCATATTTCTGTCCTGAACTTATTCTTTTGCAAAAGGCAAAGAGGAAAGATAAAGCCTCAAGGAAACATGAAATTTAAACTTTAAAGCTAAAAAAGAATAGATGAAAAAGACCAAAACAAGCTGAGCAGTCAAGTCTTTGGAGTCCGAGAAATAAAGATGAGAAATACTGAAGTGTCAATCAGCCTTTTCAGCTGGGAGGACATACACACATTTAATGAGAACAGGTTTACAGGAATGGGTCTGGGGTAAAAATCAAACGGCAGCAAATGCAAATATAAAACTAACTGATGAAGTCCATTCAACCTGCATAGACTCTTCTTCCAAACAATTGGGGCCCCAAGAAGATAAAAAAATAAAAGTAATGGGGTGGGTTCAGGTATAATGAATTAGTTATAGAGTATCTTTTTTTTTTTTTTTTTTTTTTTTTTGGTATCATGGATCAAACTCATGACCTCACACTTGCCAGGCAGGCGTTTACACTGCTGAGCTAAATCCCCAGCCCTAGAATATCTTTAGAAGGTTCTAGTATCTGTGGTCAGGCATCTGCAGTTACAGATCACAGGCTTCTGTCACGGAAACACATGTGCAGCTTCCGAGTCCCACAGGAGCCATTTTGATCATTGCTCTGCCTTCCTTCTCTAGGTGGGCTTGGGCAAAGGCCTCAAGGCCCGAGGCAATGTGGAAGACTGGCTTGGAAAAGTGGAGGAAGCCATGTTCACGTCCCTGCGTCGTCTGTGCAAAGCTGCCATTTCTGACTATCAAGGGAAACTGAGGACAGATTGGGTGGTTGCTGGTCACCCTTCTCAAGTAAAGAATTCTTGAAACTTCCACTTCTGCACCCTTCCTTAGTGAGATGCGTCATATACTTAAAGAAGATGGTTTTTGTTTTTGTTTTCAGGTTATCCTGACCATTTCTCAAATTATGTGGTGCCGGGATTTAACTGAGTGTCTAGAAACAGAAGACAGTAACCATGTAGAGGCCCTAGAAGCTTTTGAAAAAGTAAATTTTGAGGTGAGATTTCTTTAACACAGTGATATGGAACATATTGTATTGCAGTGTAGGATCATTTTTAAGGTTTTTTGTTTAGCATGGTTCGTGAATATTCACTTTGTTTCTGAAATTCTAATGACCCACTAAAGCCATTTGTGTTCAAACTTGGTGTTTGTCTAGTGTTGAAGTGAATAGCTACAAAAAACAGAGGGCGAAATAACTCAAGAAGAAAACATTAGGACTGTAATGGTTTTGCATCTCTTAAGGCATAATTTATTAGGCCTGAGATGCCTCTCCTCAAAGTGTATCTGGAAAACCTCAGGATTTGTGCCATTTCTATTTCTAGGCTTAAATGTGCTTTTCTGTTACAGAACAATCAACCAACTATCAATAAAGCAATAAGTAATTGAAAGAATCTACCATTCTATAAAAGCTTTTTAGCCTCAGTTGGGACATGCTGTTTTACAGCTAAGCCTAGTCTACCCTTTTAAAATTTTAAAGTGTACAATATAGCACTGTTAATGATAAGCACAGTGTTCCACAGAGCGTTCGCAAACCCATTCAGCACACACAACTGAAACTTTCTATCCTCAGAACAACTCCCCAGCACCTGACAACCACCATTCTACTCTGCTTGTATGGTTTGACTTAGATACGTCATATGAGAGGAATCATGCAATATTTGTACTTCTGTGACTGGCTCATTTCCTTCATGAAAGTCCTCCACATTTACCCATGTTTTAGCATAGGAAAGGATTTTCTTTTTTTTAAGACTGAATGATATTCCATTGCACATGTGCACCAAATTTTTTACCGACTGGTGGACTTTTAGGTTATTTCTACCTTGAGGCTATTATGAATTATGTTGCTATTAACATAAGAGTGCAGATACCACCACGAGATCCTGTTTTCAATTCTTTTGCATGTGTTCCCAGAGGTGGGCTTGCTGAGTCATGTTGTGAAAGATCTTTATACCATTTGCCATAGTAACTGCACTATTTTACACCCTACAAGCAGTGTACAAGGGTTCCCTTTTCTCCACATTCTTGCCAACTCTTGGTATCTTGTTATTTTTCATAATGAGCATCCTAACAGATATGAGATGATGTCACATTGTGGCTTTGGTTTTTATTTCAATGATTATTAAGTGATGTTCATACCTTTTCCTGTATCACAAATGACCTTTTGGTCATTTGTGGGTCTTCCTTGAAGAAAAGTCTATTGAAGTCTGTTGTCCATTTTTTAATTGGGTTATTTGGTCTTTTGCTGTTGTGTTTCAGAATACATTAGACCCTTATCTTAAAGCATATTGCAAAAATCAACTCAAGGTCAATTAAGGATTTAAACAGGACCTGAAACTATGAAACTCCTGGTAGGAAACATAGGGGAAAAGTTTTATGACCTTTACATTGATTTCTTGGCCATGATACAAAAGCATAAGCAACGAAAGCAAAAATAAGCAGGTAGAACTGCACCAAACTGAAAAACTTTTGCATGGCAAAGAAAGAATTAACAGAGTGAAAAGGCAATCTGGGTAACAAGGAAAAGTAATTGCAAGCTACCTATGTGACAAGACAGACCTAACCTCAAATTCAATTATTCTCCCAAATAATACTGAATTTTTAAAGATTTACCTTTAAAACAGAAAAAGGAGAGAATTTTCTACCAATAAGAAAAAACATTCTCATCATGCTCTTAGTGGAATTTCATCTCCACAGCCTCAGAAAAGAAAAATGAGCTCCACTGGCCTCTATGCAGTGGGCCAGCATTGGCTTAGATGGAAATTCAACACATGAGTACATGACCCTCAGGGCACCACTCTCCTCTGAAAAAGATGTAACAATTACGTGAAAGCTAAAAAAATGTTTTCATTTAATCAGCCATTGTCCTAGTTAAAATGCTCAGGTTTTCTGATTCTTAATGGGAAAATCCAGCCTGAAAATGAAGAGTATCACCTTTAATCACATGAAATTTCTCAACAGAATAATTTTCCTAGAAACAGCAACATATAGTAGTTAAGAGCATGGGCTTTCCTTGAAGTAACTATCTACTAAAGTTTCATTTTACCTCTTCATAACTGTGTGACTTCCATCAAATTACTCAGCCTCTCTGATCTTCAGTTTCTTCAAATGTTACGTAGGAGTAAAGAAAATATATTTCACAGACCCCTTCTGGGAATTAAGTAAGTAAAAGTGTTTTCCTGAAGACTCAACATGGTTGAATAGAGGCAGAGCCATGTTGGAGCTACTCAGAGAAAATCAACTAAAAATACAGGTGATAGGAAGAGAGGCAGGGCATACATCTTGACACCAAAATCAATCTGAAATAAGAGACTTATAGATCAAACAAAACATAGAGGGAGAAGAAGTCAAGATGGCCAACCAGTGAGCAACAAAATACAAAGCCTCCCAGGAGAAACAACTCATATGCCAGAATAAAACACCCTGGAGAGACCCAAACAGAGGGAGATGGATCCTCTTGACACAGGAAGAAATTAAAACATAAAAAAAGCTCATCAAATACTTTGGGACTATAACTGAAACAGCTAAAAATTATGGGACACAGCATTTTCATTGCAACCCGCCAAGTTTGCACCAGCCTGAATTTGCACTAGCTTGAGTCTGCATGGGCCCTGCAGAACCACCTAAATTCGTTTCTGCCACCACTCACAGGAACCACAGCAGCTCTGAAGTCAGAGGTTGGTGAGCCCAACAGAGAGGGGAGCTGGCGAAGGGACCTTCATTAATCCACAGTCAGTGCTGGGAATGAGACATCCCCCCCAAGGGAAGGGTGCAACCAAGTGGGCAACATGTTGGAATTGGGCAGGAGGAGCCTGAACTGGAAGCAACAGTTGATTGCTCCCTCCCCAGAGCAGATTCCTGGGATTTTCTTGGACTGGGTCACACCCCTGGCTGGGAACCAATGAGCCATCCCAAATTGATTCCCTGTGCCTAGCATGCACTAACCAGGTGAAGGCCTCTGAAGTTTGGCTGGCCCAGTGGCGAGAGGCAGGCAGGAGAGGGCAGAGGTCTCTCTCCAGCATGCTTCGGAGGAAACGTGACCAACAGAGAAGGGGGCTGGGACCTGCACTGTAACCTGTGTGTAGGAAGCCGGGACCATGACAGGAGAGAGAGACAAGAGGAGGCCCCCAGCCCAGAACCCTGAGAGCACTGATCCAGGAGAGGGAAAAACAAGGGGGACTGAGGGCAGCAAACACACAACATCAGGCATGGCTTCAATGGACATTAAGAGATATCTTCAGGACCTTGTAGACAAGCTCAAAACCGAAATATTCAATCAGGTAAAGCAAGATATGAGTAGAGTAATAAAAGAAATGCTCTCAGGAAGCATGTCTCATGAAGATACAGATGGAAGAAGGGAGAAACACAAAAAAAGGACAGAAACATTCGATAAAGAATATAAAGAAAATATAGAATACATGAATCAGATTCAGGGAGACTACCAGGAAATTAAAAATTCTATTGAAAGCTGGCAAAACTGTTTAAAAGAATCTAAGGATAGACTATCAAAACTTGAAGACAAGTTTGCAATGTGTGAACATGGAAGGAAAGATCTCTTAAAAATAACAAGGAAACAGGCAGTAACAATACAAAGGCTAGAAGATGACAAGAGAATCTACAATTTAAGAATAAGAAATGTGAACGAAGAAGCAGGAATACATACAGGTGAATTACAAAGGCTACTCACAGAAGTAATTAAGGAAAATTTCCCAAGCATGGGAAAAGAAAATGACATTTGGTTATGTGTGGCATACAGAACTCCAGCCACCTACAACCAAAACAGATCTACACCCAGACATATAATAATCAAGATACCAGAAATTCAATATAAAAACAGAATATTAAAAGCTGTCAGAGAAAAGAAACAGATTACCTATAAAGGTAAGCCCATAAGGATCATGGCTGACTTCTCAACATAGACCATCAGAACAAGAAGAGCTTGGAGCAAAGTCTTCCAAGCCCTGAAAGAAAATAACCTCCAGCCCAGATTGATGTATCCTGCAAAACTGTCACTAGAAATTAATGGAGAAATAAGATGCTTCCATGGCAAAGAGGAACTGGGGGAGTTTGTGACCACCAATCCAACCCTACAGAGAATACTGAAGGACATTCTAGAGAGAGAGAAAAAAATACCAGGATTTTAGGAACAGTGGCAGAAAGGACTCAATGAGTGGGGCTAAGCAGCAGAATGAGGGATAAAACTAGACAAACAAAGGCAGAAAAATAGCATAGCAGAAATGAGGCAGAGAAGGATGGCTAGAATCTCTAACATAGATGGCCTTGATACACTGTATTGTTAATAGTGCACCAGGATTTAAAACCCACATTACTCACACTATTCTGCTTAGATATATTATATTCTGTTCCAGTCATTCTACCTGTACTAGATTTGAGGGCACAGACAGTTATCCCAAAAATAACAGGATATAATACGGTAATCATCCTTAATTTCCTATTAAGTTAATCTAAAGCTCTGTGAAACCTACAATGTTTTATCATGACTGATTGTAATCAAATCTCGTCTGTTAGATCACTGTTTTGTATTGATAGATTTTATTCAAAGCTGTTATGATTGATAGTATCAAGTCTGAGAGTATAGGCCACTACACTGAAGATGACAAGATTCACAAGAATATCCACTCTGGTTTGAGTATTACCTGCCTTTGAAGTTTTATACTGTCTACAATTTTTATTTTTACTAATATTGTTATGTACTGCTATATTTAATTATACTGCTATATTAAATTATGCCTGATGATATAGACAATTCTATTGAAGATAATAAGAAACAACACAGTAATCATTGTAGATCACCTTGTACTGTGGTTTTATACAACTTTGTGCTTTCACGTTTTTATAGGAATTTGTTTTGTTTTGTCTTGCTAAGTTTTGTTTTTCCCTCTAATACAGAAAGGATAGAAATACATGTAGAGATTCATGCATGCGTAGCTGTTTACACTCTCACCATTTGACTATCTACTTTGTATGTTTTAATTTTGTAACTTGAACAACTATTTCTAAGAGGGCAATATGTAATTTATCAACTAGCGATTTCTTATTGTTTATCTTTATTTTTTAAATTCTGTATTATCTCTAACCTTTACATGCTTTTGTTTCTCTTTAAATAAAAAAAAGATGAAAAAATGGCATACTGAAATGAATAAAATTCTCAGAAATGAAAAAAAAGTAGAGATAGGACTTTGCAAAGCAGCAACTCAGTCCACAGGGTGGCAGGTGGTACTGTCACCTGCACATCGAGCAACAGTCACCATACTGAGACTTCTCCAAGAAACTAATGGACCTCAAAAGTGTGGCCCCCTCAAGCCCAACAGGACAGATTGGGATAGAAGGCCCCTTGCCTCTTTTGCCTTGCTCCACACGGAGGACATGGCAGCCTAGAAACAAATTTCACTGGCACTGCTTCCTCTCCAACTGGTTGCAGTGCCCTAACTAACTGGAACCCCTATGGACAGCAAGGTTAGGGACCAGGGGAGGTGATCCATGAGACTTATTCTTGTTCTGATCTATTCATCTTCTTTCTCTCTTTCCTCAACTATTTTTCAATTTTATGATATTTTCATATGTGAAAATATCATAATCTTTTTATTTTTCCTTCATTCTCTCTCTTCTCCTCCCTTCTTCAATTTCCCACAGAGTGGGTGATCATCCTGTGTCCTCTAGTATTGCTTCTCCTATATTTCTCTTCCTTTATCTGTTTTGTCCCTTCTCCATCTTAAATTTCCCCACCACAGGGTAAAATCACTCTACTAGGAAAAACTGTTTGTATACAAGTTTCTGAATAATGTTGGATTGTTATATAACTGTAGATCTTGCCCCTATGGTCAAAAGTACCAAATTAATGGTTACTAATGCTTATCAGATTTTAGGCTGTGCTTAATGCCCTGGTTATTGCTAATTAAACTACTTTAGCCAGGATGTCATACCTGTTATAATCAATTGTTCTCCCTTGAATGACAACATTGTGATTGTCTAGGATCTTAACCATCACCATAGTCCAGTACTAAAGGATTGGGTGCTGAGCAAAATATCATCCTTAAATATCATCAAGCAATATCTCATCCTGAATAAATTAGGAAGGTAGGATCTTGGGACAAATACAAAGACTGAGAACCACCTACATCTAGAAGACATCACTGAGGAACAGACATCCGCTAGGGAAGCCTTGACAGTAGACAGCTATCTACTCTAAAGCTGTCCACTATAAAAAACACTTGAAAGCATCAACACAGAAAACAAAATAAAATTTAAAAATAGAAAATGACAAGATGCAGAAAAATACAACCCCAGACCTTCAAAACATCCAGGACAAATCCAGGGGACAAAGAGATAGAAGAAATCATATGCCCCCCACCTGAATTTTCTGGAATGATAGCAGCAGAAATTTTAAAAAATAATGCATGAAGCCTTAGAGGAAATCAGAGAAGAAATGGAAAAAAGAGATGACAACTATAATGATGGACTTTCTCAGCAAATCTAAAGTGGACATTTAAAAAAATAGGGCTGAGAATATAGCTCAGCAGCACAGCACCTACCTTGAAAGCACAAGGTCCTGAGTTCAATTCCCATACCTAAAAAAAAAAAAAAAAAAAAGAATAAGAAAAGAAAAGTAGATGAGAATAGGAAAATGGTGGAAATCACAAATACCCTATACAGGAAAGAAATGGAATCTATGAAACAGATTCCAACAAATATTCAGGAAATTAAAAATTCCATTCAAAGTTTATAAAACCAACTGAATGAAAATGAAGACACAGTATCAATCTTAGAAGACAGGATCAAAGTCAGTGATCGTAAAAAGAAAGATGTCTTAAAAGTAACAAGGGACAATGAAAAATCAATCCACCAGCTGCAAGATGATGCAAAGAAAAACAGCATAAGACTGATCAGAGTCCATGAAAAAGCAGGAGTCAGCACAAATGACATAAAAAACCTGTTCACAGAATTAATGGCAGAAAACTTCCCAAGCATGGAGAAAGAATTAGATACGCAGATAAGTGAAGCATATAGAGCTCCAACTAGTCATGACCAAAATAAATCTATGCCAAGGCATACAATAATCAAGATTCCAAAACAAGATTAGTACAAGAACAGAATATTAAAAGCAGTTAGAGAAAAAGAAACAAATCACTTACAAAGGAAAACCCACCAGAATCAAACAGACTTCTCAACACAAATCATCAGGTCAAAGAGAGCTTGGAGCAAAGTATTTCAAGTCCTGAAAGAAAACAACCTCTAATCCAGATTGACATACTTTCAAAACTATCTATCAAAATCAATGGAGAAATCAGATTCTTCCATGACAAAAACAACTGAAGAAATTCATGACCATCAAGCCAGCCCTCCAAAGTGTGTTGAAGGATATTTTAGAAAGAGATAAGGAAGACTACAACCCCAAAAACACCAATAGAAGAATCCACCAGGCAAGACAATTAAACATAGGGCAAAGACAGGGAACCAACAACAGGAAAATAAAATGACAAGGATAAGTCAATACATATCATTTATAACCATCAATGTAAATGGTCTCAGCCCACCAATCAAAAGGAACAGACTGGCAGAATGAATCAAGAAACAAGATCCAAAAATATGCTGCACAACAAACACATTTAACTCAAAAAGAAATTCACAGCCTAAAAGTCAAAGGATAGAAAACAATACTTCATGTGACAGGAACTGGGAAAAGAGCAGGGGTAGCTATTTTGTTTGCAGACAATGTGAACTTTAAGTCAACATCGATCAAAAGAGACAGAGAAGATCTCTACATACTTCTTAAGGGAAATTCCAAGATGAAGAAATAACAATCTTAAATATATGTGCATCAAATACAAGTGCACACAACTATAAAACAAATATTAATAGACATGAAAAATCAAATAAGCACTAACACAATTGTAATGGAAGGCCTTAATACCCCATTGCCCCAATTAAATGTCTCACCTGTAATCTCAGCACTTGGGACACTGAGGCAGGAGGATCATTGTAAGTTCAAAGTCAATCTATGTACCTCTTAGGCTACATAGTTCAAGACCAATCTGAACTACATAGCAAGACTCTGTCTCAAAAAATAAATAAATAAATAATAAATAAATAAATAAATAAATAAATAAATAAATAAATCAACTAGACCCAAAAATCAACAAAGAAGTATCAGAACTGAACCAAACCTGTGAACAAATGGACTTAGTAGATATCTAACTACTAAGTGTTCCACCCAACAGCATCCAAATAAATATTCTTCTCAGCATCACATGAGATACCCTCCAGAACAGACCGCAGAACATGCAAAGGAACTGGTACTATCCCATGCATATTATCTGACCATAGTGCAATGAAACTGGAAATCAAAGGCAAAAGAAACCACAAAATTCCCTAAACACATGGAAATTAAATAACACCCTACTGAACAACAAATGGGTCACAGGTGAAATTAAATAAGAAATTAAACAATATCTATAATCAAATGATAATGCCAATATCAGCCAATGAAATAAAAAATGTAACAACAAATAAAAGCCCAGTTGCTAATGGATTCACTGCTGAATTCTACAAGAAATTTTAAATATGGTCTAATGTCATTACTCTCCAAACTCTTTAATGAAATTAAAAGGAAGCAATACTCCTAATGTCTTTTCTGGAAGCAAGTATTACCAAATACTTTTGATATCAAAACCAAACTCAACCAAAAAAGATAACTACAGGCAAATCTCCCTAATGAACATACAAGTAAAAATCCTCAATGAGATGCTGACAAAAAAATATGCTGCAAATCACCAAGATTATACACCATAACCAATTAGGACTCATCCCAGGGATTCAGAGATGGTTCAACATATGCAAATCAATAAATGTAATATAACATATTAACAGAACCAAGGACAAAAACCACATGATCCTCTCAATAGATGCAGAAAAAGCATTTGATCAAGTCCAACACCCATTCATGATAAAATTCCTACAGAAAATTGGAACATATGGTCTTTATCTCAACCTGGCAAAAGCTGTCTATGACAAACCAGCAGCCAACATTATTTAAAATGGTCCAAAACTGAAAGTTTTCACTCCAAAATCAGGAACAAAACAAGGATGTCCACTATCACCATTCTTATTCAATATAATTCTGGAAACATTAGACAGAGCAATTAAACAAGAGAAAGAAATAAAAAGAATAAAAATAGGGAAGGAAGAAGTTAAATTATCATTATTTGCAGATGGCATGCTACTCTACACAAAAGATCCCAAAAACTACACCAAAAGACTTCTAGATTTAATAATAAAATTCAATTGTATAGCTACATACAAAGTCAGTGCTCGAAAATCAGCAGCATTCCTGTACACAAACAACAAATCCACTGAGAGAGAAATGAAGGGAACCACACCCTTCATAGTAGCATCCAAAAAATGAAATAGGAATAAATTAACAAAGGAAGTACACGATCTCTACACTGAAAACTACAGTACTGCAATAAAGAAGATTGAAGCAGATATCAGAAAATGAAAGAATATCTCACTCTTGGGTAGGAAGCTCCAAGTGAAAATGACCATACTTCCAAAATTGTTATACAGATTTAATGCAATCCCAATCAAAATACCATTATCAGGTGGCCTGGCAAGCCGCGGCCACCCCAGGGCAAGAACCATCAGTGTCTCCTGAGCTCTGCACCATGTTAGAATTTAGGGCTCTCAGAAATCAAGCAGCCAGCTTGCTGCCCTGGTAAGTGGCTGTGGCCTGACAAGCCGTGGTCGCCCCAGAGTGAGAACCATCAGTGTCTCCTGAGATCCACGCCATGTTGGAACTCTGGGCGCTGAGAAACCAAGCACCCAGCTTGCCACCCTGTTAAGCTGCTGTGAGCCTACTGGCATGCAGGCTGAGATTCAAATATGCATCATCATCCCCACCCCCATTAGCAAGTGGGAGCCAGAGATCTGAGCGTCTCTTGTGAGGTTGACTATATGCAATATAGCAAATAAGGGGGATTTCTTTCTACCATCTCTTTGAAGGAAAATATTTTTATCCCTATTTTGCTTTGTTCTGATTAATGGTATTGCTCTATTCAATATTCTGTTTTGCTAAGTTCTATAATGTTCTGTATTTCCTTTGATTTTGCTATATCTGATTGAAAGAACAACTATTGTGAAGAAAATGAGATACACTATGGTACCTATTATTGTTATCCCAGTAACCTGCTGTGAAGTTCTGTACCAATTTCACTATTCTGTCACAATTGGCTTTGTTCTGTCTTGTTCTGTAGTATTTTACTACCTTTAAAATTAAAAAAAAAATACCATTATCAGACCTTAGAGAACTAGAGAAAACATTCCTAAAATATACTTGGAACCAAAAGAGATCTAGAATAGCAAGAACAATTCTAGGCAACAAAGGCAAGGCAGGGAGCATCACAGTCCCTGACTTGAAATTTTACTACAGAACTACTGTGAAAAAAAACCAGCATGGTACTGGGGGGAAAGAAACAGACTAAAGGATCAATGGAACAGATTAACAGATGCAAAAACAACTCTGAACACACTCAGCAACCTTATCTTTGACAAAGGGCTTAAGCACATTCTCTGAGAGAAATTTTAATAAATGGTGCTGGAAAAACTGGCTTTCCACATGCTGAAGAATAAAATTAGATTCCTGTATATCATGATGCACTCAACTAAAATCAAAATGGATCAAAGATCTGACTATTAAAACAGAAATACTAAATCTGTTGGAGGATAAAATAGGTAGGGACTCTTGAGGACAGGTGTAGGCAAAGATTTCAAGAACAAAATCCCAACTGCACAGGAAATACTACAGAGAAAAAATGAGGGGGAAAAAAAGTAAAATGAAAACAGTGCTTTGTAAATAAGGAGAAGAGGTGTTGAAGGGTAGGGAGGATAGTGAGAAAAAAGAACAAAGATGTATCATGTATAGGTATAAATTCCCCATGATGAATGTGATCATGTATACTAAATTGGACCAGTAAACTTAATAGTAACATAAAAAGTATTTTCCTTCTTGGTCACAGAATTCCATATGCTTAAAGTTAGAGATTTTAGCAAATGTCTATTCCTTATTTAACATTAAAAGTGAATGTTGAAAATGTTTTTTAAATTTACTATAGTAAAAGACACATTATCCCCCCTGCAAATACTCCCCTTTTCTTCTAAATACACATATGCCATCATTCTTACTACTTTCTGAAGCAGTCCTAGAAGTCCTCTTTCATGAATGTCTTTACCAGATGTAATGAAAAAATACGGTGGTTGCCCCTGCTGAGTGCCACCCAACAGAAAGGTACGCTCATAAAGATGTCATAGTGTATTTTCTCTCACCTTAGTTACCATGTGTGGTACTGTGTGACTTCAGGCTCATCCCCCAAATCAAAAGGACCATGAAAGGTAAATACTTTGAATAGATTTAGGACACTGAGGCAGCCACAATAGCACTAAAAACACTGGTGAAAAAGGACTTCCCAGAACTGCTTCATAACATGACAAGAATGATTGGATAAATGTGTTCAAAGTGACTGAGAGTTTTTTGAGGAGAATTAATGGCAATGTGTCTTTTATAGTAATGACTTTTAAAATTTAAACATTTACTGTATTTTTCAATCCTACCTCCCCCATATGCAAGCTGATGTTGGAAAATTCACTATGATCATTTTTTTCCTTGTAGAGATTAAATGCTCTGGCTGCATTAGTTAGAGGAAACCTTCCTAAATTACACAGAAACATCATAACTGCATTGATTACTATTGATGTGCATGCAAGAGATATAGTCACTGAACTTGTTCGAGCCAAGGTAAAGGTTTCATTTGAGTAAATCATGTATTTGTTTCTGGCATCAGTGTATCTAATGTCATTTATATCACTTATCTAGGTAGACACAGTGGACTCCTTTGAGTGGCAAAGACAGCTGCGCTATTACTGGCTTGTAGACCTGGATAACTGTGTGGCCAGAATGGCTCTCTCTCAGTACACATATGGTTATGAATATTTGGGAGCATGCCCAAGATTGGTTATTACTCCTCTCACGGTAAGTTACTGATTACTTAGGTTATTATCATGAAAAATTTCATCTAACATTAACTTTTAAAAGGATTTGCTAAACAAAGATTACCTTCTTTAGTTATGTGCATGGATCTTTGAGAATATATAAACCACTGTAAAACTTTCCTTAGAAAAATAATGACTCTTCTCCTATAGAAAGGAAAGGACTTATGAATTTGTCATGTAAGTCACTATTACTGCTTGTGTTTAGGTATCTCCCCAAAGCCTCATGTGGTCACAAGTGGGGCTTTTTCAGAGGTGACTGGATTTAGAGTATCTGATGCTGGAATTGATTCAGGGTGCAATGCTATATTCAAGGGCACTAGGATCAAGGGTATGAGTGCTACCTGGTCTGTGCAGCCTGGATAAGATAAAAGGGAAAGAAAGACACTGTTAAAGTCCCTTGTTTGTGCTTGCTGTCTTCTGCTTGCCATGAACTGGTTCTCCTCTGCAGTCCCCCTCTGCCATGCCACCCTGCCTTGCAACCAAACAATTATGAACTGAACCTCTACAAACCATGAGCTACCTAACCTTTTTCCCTTTTAACTTTGGGCATCAGGTATTTTGTCTCAGCAAAGAGAGGAAAGTAATTAAGACAGTTACTTTTCTTTAATCATGACAATCTATTGAATTTCTTCAGGACCGCTGCTATCTTTGCCTCATGGGAGCTTTGCAGCTGGACCTAGGGGGTGCACCAGCTGGTCCTGCTGGCACTGGGAAAACAGAGACCACCAAAGACCTGGCAAAAGCTCTTGCCATTCAGTGCGTGGTCTTTAACTGTTCCGATGGTTTGGACTACAAGGTAAAATAAAGCTCCTTCATCTGAGTAGTAATATTAAGGGTTTCATGTGGCTTTCTCTATCCGCAACATGATGTAACAAAACAAGACAAGAAGAACTGGTGATGAACAAGGAATAAAGTGAAATAAATAGAACAAGGGAAGAGTCAACACATGGTGGGGTGTGTAGTCCATTTAAGAATCAAGGCCAGGTAGGATTTGTCAAATGGTGGAAAAACTTAAAAATCTATGGCTGGCAGTAAATAGAAAAGGGCTAGAAATACTAGATATAATAGCAAAAAAAAATGCAGGAACAAAAAGTACGTTTACATAAAGAAAAAATGAGCAATGTAGAAACTTGTGTGCCAAGAATGAAATATGTAGGATTAGGCAAGAACTTTTTCAGTATAATGGTTCTCAAACTTTTTTGTCATGGAACCCCGTTAGACTCTTAACAATTACTGAAGTTATATATCTGTTGATACCAACCAGTTGGAGATTTTTCTGCTTGTGCCTGTTATATTTGTTTTAAAACAATAATAATTCCGAACCAGGAAATTTAGTAACATTATTTTTAGACTTTTACAAAATTTCTGGTATTTGGTATAATAAAATATAGTTAGATTCTCATATTTGTTTCTGTATTTAGTCTGGTGCAGAATGTAATTTTAATTGAGATGTTTGAAGAAAATGTAATCTCAAATAGATATGAGCTCTAAAAAAAGAGGAATATTTTCATAACTTTTCAGGTAATTGAATCAAAAGCAGGTAATACATTAGTGCTGTGAGCGGTCAGCTATGAGAGCGTCTCTGAAGAGGATAAGCAAGTTTTTGAGCCTCTGGGAAATTGAGTCCAGGTCAGTTGACTGCTGAACCTGAATTGGGTGATATTCCCTACTTGGTTTTCTCCACAGGCAGAATAGGAGGATTTCAGCAGTTCAGCAGTCTATGGAGGTCACAGAGGTCAATCACTATGGGAGCATGGTTGATGGCCAGGCCCAGGGGCAAGTTGTGGCTCATACCCCCTAAGACAGGAGAGCTTTCAGAATTTTAAGATTGTGTTTATCTGTCTCGGGCTGATGCACCATCATCCTTTCTCTCCACAGTCAAAGTTAGGACTAACTTTCAAAGTACCAAGTTAAACAAGCAAGAGGTTGACTGGCTTGGTGATGGAGAGGAAGCCTCTCCCAGAGGTGGTATGGGGACTGGCTTAATTTATGCTTGGTGAGATGTCCTCCCAGGCTGCAAGTTTGTGCCTGGCAGAAGGGCCAAGAGGTAAGAGTCCCAGCTGCCCTGCTGGCAATAACCCCTGACACAGGGGACTTTTGTGTAACTACAGAAAATTCTGTTTTGCCATCTGCCAGGAAAGTCATGAGTCAGCCTCCAATATGAAAGGGGACTGTGGGCTCCCAGTGACCCAGCTGAAGGAAGGAGCCCCTTCTGCCTAGCCTGAGCCCATCAGACCGATGAAAGAGTTGTCATCGGATCCAGATTGAAACTTTTGAGAGTTCTTATCTTTTAGACTACAAGGGCATTTCTTTTTCTTATGTCCATAGCCCTCATAATTTGTACACTGGTCTTTGGCCAGAGGGTGTGGTTATCTATCAGACTGGACTTTCTTGAGAATATAAGGTGCTTTTTGTGCAATGAAGGCTGCATCTACCATCTGTGGATTTTCTAGGGCCTCAAGATCAAAGGGTTGCAGACCCTGTAGACCTTACTGAGACTCTCATAAAAGTCTGAAAGGCTTTCTTAGGCTTCTGGGTAACAGTAGAAACTTTTGACATATTGATGGGCTTCCCTCCCACCCCACCCCTCCGCCTTTGATGCCTTTGAGAAGCGCTCCACTGGGTTGCTTTATTTCCTTTTCCTAGATTTTGTACTCCTAGGCAGGGTGACCTTTGGGAAAGGCTATGGCAACCCATTTGTCAGGGCTGACAGTTTGTGGGGGGACCTCTCTCGTTAATCAGTTTTTATCTCAGTCAAAATGCAGCAGTGTTTCTATGTTGAACTAAGTCATAATAAGTTGACAGTCATCTTGGATGGGTGTTGGATGACACCATCTGACCAGAATAGACACGTAAGGGTAGCTGTGAAACAGAAGGCTCTGGGCGGGGGGTGTCTGTGATTGAACGCAGGCAATGACTGCTTGAACTGGAACCAGTTCAATTGGCTGGAAGTAGATGAGTCAGGAGCAGGGGTGAAACTTTAGGTGTTGGCAGCAACCATGGTGGCCAACAAGAGGTGATTCATCTGCCAAGGTGGAATTCTCAAGAAGAATGGATCCTTCTTTCCTTCAGACATAGGGGAGTAGCAGTTTCATCCGAACTCTGTAATCACCAGAAAAGCCCTTTTTAAAATTCTTGGGCTTGAAATCATGTTCTGTGGGTTTACACTGACTGGAACTCATTACTGACTCCCTACATGTGTGTGATGTACCCTTGAACAATGGCACAACAGACAAGAAGACCAGAATATGGACGGAGACGCACAGGAAGAAGGCTATGAGAATGTAGCCAAGAGGCAGAGAATAGAGTAGCGTGGTGCAAGCCCAAGTGTGCCAAGGACGGGCTGCAAGTTCTGGGATCTGGAGGCAGGAAGAGTCCCTCCCTAGAGCTTTGGAGTGAGCATGGCTTTGCTAATTCTGATTGCAGACTTTTAGTCTCCAGAACTGGAGGAGAATACCTTTCTATAGCTTTAAACTACCAGTTTTGTTACAGAAGTCCTGAAAAACTAACACACAGTACAAAACTCTGTTTTCATTGAACCTTCCCTAAAATGTCCTAATACAATCCCAAATCTCACAATGAAGCCTTGTAATGTTCTCTTACTGAGGTAACCTATGGCTCCCTCATAGCTCCTAGGGCTCTATACAGTGGGTGTAAGAACAACTAATAAACCCAATTGTGTTTAACTATACATATATTTCTGGCTATCTTTGGCTTGTGCACACTGACTTCTTCATATTTTTGGAAAGTGCAGTATTAGAAACACGTGACTTATAAAAGTATTTGTTGCCCAACCAGTCATTGAAAGCATTCCTTTGTTCAAGATCAATATCTGGAATTGTTGGGCAGACTGGAGGTTTTTGTATCTTAGGTAATGTACCATGTTACAATTTAGTTTGGATGACAGCAGGGCTGCTATTAGCTTGTCCCAGCTTCCTTTTATGCATGTGACACAGCTTTGTGAACACAGCCATGTGGAAGCTGAATTCCAAACCTACTTTTCTCTTCAGCTAGGCACAAACCAGGAGTGGCAGGAAGAGAGATTTATTTGTGATGGGCAGACGGAAATAAAGAGCCAGCAAGACCACAGGCACAGTCTCAAGGAGATAAATTTTAGTAAAGAGCCTATGTCAAAACTTAAGATCAGGAGTTTTCTTTTTTTTTTTTACTTATTTTAAAGTCACCTATTCACAAGTATTCCTTGGGAAGTCTTCATTTACCCCAGGGGGTTGCATGCCCAAGGACGAAGACCACTGCTGTAAATATGGAAGGCTTCCTCAGCACTGTGGTCCAGAATGCCAGGGCGGTCATACCTACTGTACGATTCAGTATGTCCACTTGACTTGTCTTTTCTTGGCTATAGTATTATTAGTTTCCAAGGACTGCTTCCTATCTCTGGCAAATTGTTTCCCCCTCAGTATCTTATGTTATGATAAGAATGTGATTTCCTCACAAATCTCTGAGTTCATTTGAATTTTTAAAAGTTCCCCTGTTTCCTAAATGATCTCTATTTTCACCAAGATTATTTATTTGGTTTGTTATTTTCTTCCTTTTTCTTGATACTGATTTTTCCCAAGTGTCTGTTGATCTTTACTTCGTGGCTCACACAAATGGGTAGAGGACTAAGTTGATAGGTGCAGAGGGTGTGTTTCATCCCAATATCCCTCCCGGAGTGAAAGAGCAATTGTGAGCTCTGTAGTGTAGAGCAGAGTGTGTGGCGAGCAGCCTTCCACAGAGTGTATGTGGACATAGGACAATCAGGAAAGCTCTACTAAATGTCAAGTAAGGATTTCCTTCTCAACTTGTACGTTTCCACGGCTTTCGCTCCTGCACAGAGCTCTTTTAATGATTTTGGGATCTCAGTGACTGAAGTGGAGATCTAGAGTCATCCTTCTTTCCTGGCATCTGCCTTCCTTATCTCCCATTACTGTCTTCTCCTGTTGTCTCCTGTATCCCCACAGCAGACTTCTCCTTTCTCCACAACGGGGTCCCTGGTTTTCAACCTAGTAGAACAAAGTTAGTGCTGAAATCTCAAGCTTTTTGTTTGCTCTGCTTGGTAGTGAAAAGACAGGGAAAAAAGATAGCGAAAGACAGGGAAAAAAGACAGTGAAAAGACAGGGAAAAAACTCACAAATATAGTCTTTCCAAGTGCCAAGCTTTGCTTAATCCCCAAGGGTTACCCAAGAACCTAGGTCTTCTTTCTTTGTGTGTATTGGTATTGGGTTTGGAGTTCCTTCAGGCATTTCTGCTCCTCTCTGCTTTGGGGCTGCAATTTTCCCTTCCTACCATTTCTATGTGCTTCTCATCTTCCAGCATCTTTTTCGAAACTCTATCTGTTGCTGGTTCCCTCCCCTTTCCATTATGTTTTTTTCGAATGGGTAAAGGTGTAAGTGCAGAAATAGGAATGGAAACATACATGTACACATAGCTATCTGTTTTTCTGTAAATTGTGAGAATTGGAGAAAGGAATAGTAGTAGTATATGCTCAGTTGATCTCCTTGAGAAAAAAAATAGTTTTTTGAAAGAGACATACATAGTATAATTCCATACTTACCTAAATGCTCAAGCAAAAGCTCAACTCTCCAAAAGCATCGTATGTATCATGTGGCCATCAGTACATATTCATTGGTCTCTACCATTAGGATTCTGCAGTAGAACAAAATAAGAACAACTATCTTAATGTGTGCAGAAATGCCTTCTGTTCAGAAGTTCTGTATGCTGTCTACTATGTAAAGCACCTTATAAAACTTTTAGTGAAATTCTTTAGGTTTTTAAAAAAAAAACTCCTTAAGTTTGTCTTTTGCATGTTGGATTCTTTGAGAACTTGTCAAGTGTTTGCAGAGGTCAGTAGAGGTTAAGAAAAAGAAAGAAAATTGGTTAGTTTCACTTAAAGGATAAAGTTAGGTCCACATCATTTAAAGAAAAACAAAAATATTTCCTTTGTAAAAGGCACTTCTTTCTAATACGTGCTCACAGCAATCACGTTAATAATAATAGTCACGTAACACTATTGCTTGCTTGCAGACACTGCTTCTTTTCTCTTTAGTAGTTCAGCTCCAAATTTAACTTTTGAAGAAATCAGAATGTGCAATGCAAAGTGGAATGGCTTCATTTTTATTTCAGATGATGGGGCGCTTCTTCAGTGGCTTGGCGCAGTCAGGGGCCTGGTGCTGCTTCGATGAATTTAACCGAATTGACATTGAAGTCTTGTCAGTCATCGCACAGCAGCTCATCACCATCAGGAATGCCAAAGCTGCAAAGGTAGGACATCGCCGCTCTCCAGACAGCTTGCCTCAAGTGTGTACGGAAACCATGGCGTATTTTAGGAAGACAATGCTGACTTCAACATGCCTGGTGCATGTTTCCAGGATCATTTTTCAGTGCTACCGCAACAGGACTTCAGTGGGTAAATTAATTCCTCATCAAAGCAAACCAGAAAAACAACGCGCTGGGATCTGGGGTTGCAGACACTGTGAGACTCGGTCTCTGCCCTCCTGGAAATCTGCTTTTCTTCTTGCCTCCAACACAGACAGACAGACGGACACATACACACACATTCTTCCTCTATGTTCCACTTCCATTTCCTTCTCACTTCATCACTTCTCTGCTGTTTCTCTAATGCTGCCTCTTCTGACCTCCACCACCTTCCTTATGGTCCCCAGGCTCAGCCCAGGGCTGGTGGGAAAATGGAGGAGTCTCTAGGAACTCAAGAGCACCTTTCCTCTCCAGAACCCCTTAAACCGAAAATCCGAGGAGTGTGGGGTCAGATGAAGATAATGAAGTGGCTTGTTATTCAACATTTGTTTTTTTATGAGTTTGCTGCTGGAGAATGGTTTGTATTGAGATGCTGATGGCAGTGAAGGGTGGGACCAGGACCCCAACTACTCTGTCTTAAACTTCTGAGACTTTGTCACCAAAGGGCAGCACTGAAGTTCAGCCTATATAAGTAAGAGCAGCCTTAGCCCTAAGCCCCTCAAAGGTCCCTCACTCACCCCTTGGCCAGTTCACTCTGGCGCATCAGGCCCTGTGGTCTCAGCCGGGGTATAGGGACTAACCTCACTGAAAGGCACCTGACGAAGAGTTTTAAAGCATTTCAGTTGCCTCTTCTGCAAAGAAACAAATCATAGAACAAATAAAAAGCAGGAATTGGATCTTAACAAGCTTCTAAATGGTACTTTCTTTATAATTATTATATCTTTTCATCAAACCTCTGTGAAGTCTGTGGCACTTTCATGAGATTATAGGCAAAAGGGATTCAAAGAAGTTCAATATCTCAATAGATGCCATAGAACCAATTCACTCACCTAAAGCCACGTGCCCTTAAAATCCAGCTCCTTCAGCCACATCGCACCTGTATTCTGGGAAGGTCTGCATTAAAGGAAAAGACCTCCAGAGGTAACCTGTAAATCACTGTCATCTTGCTGAGCAGTTATCTGGGAGCAAAGTAGAGTGAAGGGGCAGGAAGTAAAGAGAACAAGGCGGGACTGAAGCATTGCCAACTGGAGGGCAGTCCCATTGGGGTGATAGGAAAGCAGGAGGATTGTGAGATTAACTAACCTTGCCCTCACGTTGCCAGGGGTCAGAGGCGCTAGATGGAGTGAGTATCATCCCCAGGAATAGAGGAAGCACCAGCCTCCTCTGGGCTGACACCCATGACCCCAGCTCCACCCCGGTTCTCCATTATATTCCTCATGTCTTCATGCCTCCTTCATCTTATGGCCCAAGAGGAAACCTTGAATTTACCCCTCATGTGTCCTACTGCTATCAACCAGAATCTAATCCACCCCCAAATTATATCTGCTTGGTTCCCCTCACCCCAGTTTAACATCCTTCACATTCTGGATTGTACCATCTCCCCGGTGACCACTCCTAACTGGTCTCCCTGTCCATACTTTGCTCAACTTCTCCACTACCATCTCTGATCCTATCACTTCTGTTGAAAAGTCTCTGCTTCCCCACCAATCATGGAACGAAAGCTAAATTCCTTAGCTTAGTGTGCAAGGCTCTCGGGGCTCAGCCCCACGGCCCCAAGGTAAACTTTGCCTCTAGAACTGTGTTACCTTTTACAGAGTAAGTTGATGCCATTCCCTAGCATGCAGTGCTCTTTCTTGCACCTGCTTCTTTTGCCTGGGAAGGCTGCCCCTGCTCATCTAGCTGAGAAGCCCCTCTCCGTTCTTCAGGTCTCAAGCACACTGATTGCACACATTTTAGCATAGCATCTGTTCCACGGAAAGGTCATGATTTACGGACCCAACTTCATCTAGTGAGCCTGAGAGCTTCTCCAGAGCTCAGGAGTGAGACTCCTTCAGTTCTGCACTTCTAGGGCCACCCCAGGCCTCGCTTGCAACAGGTGCTCAACAGGCATTTGCTGTTGAAAAGGGTAAGGGGTGGCACCAAGTGTGATGGGAATGGGGCCTCACCCACCTAAAGACTAAAAATGCTTTTGAATTTCTTGAGGACTATCAGGAAGTGGAAAGGGAGGAGGTGTCATGGCTATTAGTTGAAGTTCATTTGAGTCCTATCAAAAGATATTGAGATCTAATATATTCAGGACTGGCCAGGAAAGGAGACAGAGGGGGCAAGGCAGGGACAGGAAGGCAGAGAGCAGCAAATACTGAGCACAGAAGGATCAAAAGTATCCAGAACAGAACCAGAGAGAAATGCTACCGATTATTCCTCAGCAGGACTCAGCAGTCTTTGTCTGAACGCTCCTTCTCCTTTACAAGAGTCTTGTATTCAAGCAGTAATTATGTTAAAGAATTTACAAACATCCAGAGGCATATTAATTTGTACTTTCTCTTTAAATAGCTCTCTAGATTCATGTTTGAGGGGCGGGAAATAAAATTGGTTATGACTTGCGCAGCCTTCATCACGATGAATCCTGGATACGCTGGCAGAACCGAACTGCCAGATAATTTGAAAGCTCTGTTCAGACCATTTGCAATGATGGTTCCCAATTACGCTTTGATTGCAGAGGTAAGCTTCACAGCATAAGAAGCACACTTGGAAGCATAGTTTCTTTTATTTGCCATTTTACTCTGTCTACTCTGTAGAAATTTTCCTTTAAGATTGCAGTCCAGTAAAAAACCTACTATTGGGCTTTTTATTTCATTTTTTTATTTTAATTGGTATGTATTTGCTGTACACAATGATTTCATTCATCATAGGAAATGGATACATGTGCATAAGACCTCTTAATTCTTTTTTCGTTCCTTTCCTCCCTTCTCTCATCTCTCCTATATCTTGATCCATTGCCCTTTTGAAAAAAAAAAAGCTATCTCTTTGTTTCTATTACTTTTTTATTTTGCTATTTATTTATAATTTGAGATTCTTATATAGGAGAAACCATGCAATAGTTAAGCTTTCATGTCTGATTTATTTCACTTAACATTATGGTCCAAGGTACATCCCTTTTCCTAAAAATGATTCAAGTTTATCCCTCTTTTTGTTACAGTAGTATTCCACTGGGTTAGATATCACATTTTCTTTATTCATTTGTCCATTGATGGACATATAGACTGCTTTCAAGATTCAGCTATTATGAATTATGCTGCTGTAAACATGAGAATGCATGTATCACTGTAATGTGATGTCTTTAACTCTTTCCAGAAGACACCTAGAAGGGGAATAACTGAGTCAAAGGAATTTCTATTTTATAAGCAATCCCCATACTGATTTCCATAGTGCTCATGCTAGATTACATTCCCAACAACAGTGGAGCAGGCTTCTTTGCCCCCGCAGCCTTGCTAGCATTTGTTATTAGTTGACTTCTTGAGAATAGTCATTCCTTCTAAAGTAAGATGAAATCTCAGTTTTAGTCAATGGTATTTTTCTAATGTCCAGAATTGTTGAACATTTTTTCATGTATTTATTGGCCATCTGTACTTCTTCTTCTTCTTTTGAGAAACGTCTTTATATTTCTGTTACTCAGATTTGATTGGGACTTTTATTTGGGGGAATATAACACTGTATTTTTTTTCATTTCTTTACATACTATACATACCTCTCTCTGAGAGGTAATTTTTCGCACTCTGTAGGTTGTCTCTTCATTCTGTTCAGTGGTTCCTTTTGGGGCAGAAGATTTTAATTTGATTTAATCCCATCCATGGATCCATAATTTTGTTTCTTGTGCCATTAGGGTTCTGTTCAGAAAGTTCTTGCCTATGCCAGTGTCTTCAAGAGTTCTTTTTTATTAGGACGTGTTTGCCTTACATGAAATTTACTTTAATCTTGAAAAGTAAGTGCATGTACAGAACACATCTTGTTCCTTTTTTAAAAATCCCTTCCCCTTACTGCCCACCTCCCTCTGCCTGTCTCTAAATCTGTTTCTCCTGTTATTGTTGTTATTATTATTATTAGCTCATGTTTACCACGTATAATGTCTGGATTTATTGTGGGTATAGTGTGGTATATTGTTTCTCCCCTTTCCTCCTTTTCTTTCCTCTCCCTGTCCCCTAAACTGCTTCCCATTTGCAACAGATCTATTCTCTTGTTTCTTTCTATCCACCCTCTCTTTTGCTCTTTGTTTGGACATTGCTTTACTCAAACAAGAGATAGTGTCTCTCTGTGTGTGTCTGACTTATTTCACTCAGCATTGTGCTTTGCAGGTTCATCCATGAAGTATAGATAGAACTGCTATCATATAGCCTGTTTCATTCTGCATGCTTGGTTTCATTTTTTTTTTTTACTGCTATTACCATAATGCCCAGAATGGTACATAGAAAATAGTACACCCCTAGAATTGGAATGAATCAGTGAGTTTAACTAATCAGTCCATTGGGGTTTATGAGTTCAGTCCTAGGAATTAAAATGTCAGGATTAGTTCTAAAAATACTGCACTATTCTTACTTACCTTTCTCATAACTGTTTATTAGAGTCAAGAGTGGTATTTAAAACTTTACTGATAACTATGATGGAGAGAACAGATTAGTTTGTAAACCTGTAACAGCTTAGTAGGAAACCAGTAATCATCATGTATTATTTATGATTGTGCTTGTTTTTTCTATCAAAAACATCTATCAAGACGTCTGTCTATTTGAACTAGTTTTTGATCCTTTATACTACGAATCAGTGTCTACCAATTTTACATGTATTTTTCAAGCAAGTATCTACTGATGTTTAATTTATATACAGTGCAGTACAACAACTTTTAAGGGCACAGAACTATTTTTACACGTCTTCATCTATCTGACCACCAAGGACTCCCAGGGACCTGAAGGGAGGGAGCAGGTGGCACTCACTGATTCTGTCCACCGTGGTGGCATTCTTGTCAGACTGCAGAAGCTCAGTGCTTGCTTTTGTACTTAGGAATTGCGACACCACCCAGCCTCCATGTGAACATTTTAAAATTGGATTCTGCTACTCCTTGAACCAAAAGTCACCAAGGTGACACATTCATCTAGAGAGAGGAAGCAGAATCAGTGCCCAGGTGTTTGTGTACAGTATCCTACCTGCTACCTTCCTGTAGCACAGAAAAGTCTTCACGCTTCAAATTTTGTATTCATCTTTTAAATGAGATAACAAACAACATGGAAAATATATACATCCTAGAGTGGCTTTGTATACATCAGTATCATGTTAATATGTTGCCATCCATACAATATAGAAACATTGTACTGTATTTTCTATTCTAGGTAATCCTGTATTCCGAAGGGTTTGAATCCAGTAAAGTATTAGCAAGAAAAATGACTCAGATGTACAAGCTCTGCAGTGAGCAGCTCTCTCAGCAGGATCACTATGACTTTGGCATGAGAGCTGTGAAGTCTGTGCTGGTCATGGCTGGGTAAGAAACCAGGGTGGTCAGGAGTGAGATTCTGAGCCACATAATCAAATGCATTAAATGGGTAACTCACAGAAGGCTCTTGCAGCAACACTTGATCCATTGCAGGTGACTAACAAATGCCATCTGTTGCTGTAGTTAGCATTCTTCCTTTGATGCTCCCTTGGCTCAGCGACAAATCCTCACTGTGAGTTTGAACATGGTTTCCCTCGGACTGAACCTGAATCCAAGTAGTCTTCCACTAACTTTCATTTCCCCTGAGTTCCTCATACACACACTGGGTTTTGGTGTACAGACGCCGGTGTGCTACCATCAGACAAGAGGACTAGATGTTAAAAGCACACAGTCTGATTGTGCATCTACAATAAGATAAGTCATACATGTTGCCTTTAAAAGCATTAAGGGTTACAAAAGACTTCATCATCCCATTTTCAGCTCAGGCTTAAATCATAGGCTCCATCTCTGTCTTTACAAAGCCCTTGAAGACTGAGCTGTTCTCTGGTTTCTGGCAAAGTAAGAATCTTTCTTCTTGGGGGCCCCAGCTTATCTCTTTAGAATTGCCTGAAACTACTATACCTGGAATCCGACTTGTGCAGAGTCTCTGAGGGCATCCGTTCTCCTTCTAGTCCTTCCTCTCAGGCTGACCCACTGACTCAGGCCTGGCACAGCCAGAGCCCCTGGTGCCTGGCTCTTATTCTTTGCACAAATCCCTCTGCACTCTGTACTTGTGCTTTCCTTTTACCTCTCAGATTCAGCACATCTCCCCTCTACAGCATGGCCATCACAGACCAGGAACTAAGAGTTTCAGATACATTTGCACTCAGAGAACACAACTCCAGCCCAGAGGGTAAACCTGGCAAGTGGTCACTTTTCTATTCAGTGTGGTGAGGGCAGCAAAAGGACAGTGCCCAAGGCTCACTGGAGAAGTGGATGGATAGTAGAGGAGCTTTCTAGAGAAGGGAGTAACTGGGCTGGGTTTTGAAGGGTAAATAAGAGTGAGCAAAAGAGCAAAGTAGGATATCGTAGGTAGAGAAAAGAGCAAGTGACAGGGATGTGTCACCATAAAGCATTCAGAGGACATAAACTCAGGATGAATAAAGTCTGGGCTGAGGGACCAAGGTGTCTGAGAAGACGTTCTTGTCATTCTCAAGATTGTTGCCAGGGCAGGTCTCATCTCTGGGTTGTGATAGAGATGGATGCTGAGTACTCAAGGGAAAAATGATCCTCTCCCTCAGCTGGAATCTGGGGATGAGGGGAAGGGCATCCGCAGTCTCCTTCAAGTAGAACCCCTGACCTTCAGTTTTGAAATCACATTCAACCTATGTTCTTGTGATATCTTTAATATTCCCTTGATGTAGACTGGTGCAACCATTATGGAAATCCATATGGAGAATTCTCAGAAGACTAGGATTGGAAGCCCCATTCAATCCAGCTATCCCCCTCTTGGGTATTTTCTCCAAAGAACTGAAAAGTTCATATCACAGTGATATATGTTCACCCACGTTCATAGCTGCACAATTTGTGATAGCTAAATCCTGGAAACAACCAAGATGCCCATCAACTGCAGAGTGGATGAAAAAGATGTGGCATTTTTATACAATGGAATATTACTCAGCTATAAAAAAGGATGATCTTGAGGCCTTCATAGGCAAATGGAGACAACTTGAGACTATCCTCATTAGTGAAATAAATAAGAATC